>QKYT01000071.1:264556-280452 GCA_003550305.1 Glomus cerebriforme
TTTACAAATTTTCTATTAATTTTTGTTTTTTTATTTTTTAAAGAAAAAAATATATATATCGTTGTTGGACGCGGATCGTACGCCCAGCGTGAATAATTGCAGCGCGAACACAAAATTTTTTGTAGATCCTTGTTCATTATTGTAAATCATTCATATGTGTAACTTACACAAACTAACCACGCACAAAGTTATTACACGGTACGAAATAAAAACCATGTACCAAATATTAAAATCTCTATAATAATGTGTATTACATATTTATAAACCTAAAAAAGCGGCAATTACTTTACTTGGAAACTTGGAAAGATGACTAATTTAAAAGTTTTTGAAGGGAGCTCGTGATAAAATGAAAAATTAGTGGTTAGGAATTTTACGGATTTTCCTTCCTTTTCCTCCCTCATTGACACAAATTGAGAACAATATATAAATAATTTTATCTATTTATTTATTATTTATATATTTAAATATATATATATATACAAGGGAAAACTTGTTGTAAAAGAATGGGATTCGGAGATTAAAAAAAACAGCAGACTAAAAGTAAATCTAAATAGCCTAATTTCTTTATATAGTGTTTCTTCACATGCCGCAGTTTATCAATTGCATCATTATCGATCGATTATCACGAGATCATAAATATTTGATCGTCTTATTAAATTTTACCAGAATTTAGAATTTGTGAAACAGGACAAGTCTAGACTTTTTGACAGAATTAATAAAGTTTATCTCACGCGAAAAAAAGAGATCATACGCGTTTATAATAACGTGATCATTTTCATCTTTTTTAAATTAATAAAAATTATTATTTGTTACCGACATACACGTGGGGATGAAATAAATTTTGGGGGTAGATATAACCTGTTATACAGTATATTGGTTGATCAATTTCGCCCATCACATTATTATTTTGGTTGTCAGTAGATTTGTTTATAAAAATGACATCATAAATCCTATCTTTGATTATGTACTACAATAAATTACCTTCCTGTTGATGTATGTGGTTTATCCGTTTAAATTCTAAAAGATCTAAACTTACTTTTAACAAGAATTTAATCTTGTAAGAACATCTAAATAGAAGGAATTCAATGATTTTATTACTGCGTAATTCTTCTCAAATTTTTGATAATCTAAAACGTTGGATTATTTTTAATTACATTTACGAAAAAAGATTTCGATAACGATATCTTTTTTGTAACTCTTTTTTTGTACTCGTAAATCAAACAAATATATCGTCATCAAAAAAGATTTGTCCGGATAATTCATGAAATATGAATGGTGCGATAGAAAGTTTGTTTTGGTAGGAATAACCGGAATTAGAATTAAAAAGTGATTGTTAACCGAATTTAAATAAGATAAGTAAATGAGTAAATGACTTAAATCTAAGGAAATAATCAATGAGATATAAAATCGATCATCTATAAGAATATAAAAAGTTAGATTCTTTATAATTAAGGTAATGATTATAGATACCATTTGAAATACATTTATAAGATGAATATTTTTTTTCTTCTTGAGATTTTCGACAAAGAAATTTCAATTTTTTTTTTTTGTTTTTTTTGTTGATTTTTTTATTAAGGTAAATGATTATTTTTTTTTATTTCCCTTTATTAAAAATAAAGTTTATGATGATTTAAAAAAAAGAAATTACCAAAAATGGATATGAACATCAAAATATGATTTTAAACCACTAATCGAACTGAAACTTTCTTCTAAAAATCGTAAAAAAAAAAAAAAGTTTGTACATAATCTAGATTTTCATTATTTATATTTTGTTTTACTTTAAAAAAATTTTTAATAGGAAATTTATTTTATTTTTTTTTAATATAAAATAACAAAAGTTAAGTAATTAATTTATTTCGTGTTACGTATTCCTTTTTTATTATTCCTTTCTGAACACATAGATTTTATTCTCTCTCTATTCGTCATTTATTTTATTTTTTTTTTATTTTAAACTAAATAATTTTTTTAAATAAAATTTTTTTAGGAATTTTTGAATTTTTTTTTTTTTATAACACGGGATAAATGTTTGAAAGCAAATAAAAAAACGCCTTTTGGTGATTTTTTTACAAATATGGAAATATTCAAAAAAAAGATTAACAACTTGGATGAGTAATATTCCCTTTTTATAAAAAAAACCCGTTTTTCAGGTTATTTTGTTCATACTGACCAAGTCTTATGACTTTACGTTGCCCAAAAACGGGAAATTTATTAGTTTTTTTTAAAGTTAATATATATATTATATGAAAAAAAAATAAAAAATGAAACAAAGAAAATTCGAACCCTTGTATAATAAATAAAGTAAAAAAGTGTATATATATATATATATATTATTAATTTATCGGATATACTAACATTCCATAATATCATCAAATGAGTTTGTAAATTTTATCCATTTTAATGTTACGAAAAATATTTATTATCAGATTATTATTGATATAATTGATAAGAATACAAATGTTTCCCAGCGTGTTTTTTTTTTGCTTACAGTAAAGAAAAAAAATCAAAATTTTCAGGTGATACAATGAATAATGATCGGATGATGAGTGACAAACTCCGATATTAAATGCAAATACTAATAAGGAATGTTCTGTCGGATATAAACAGTATAGATGTTATCCGTTGAATGATTTGGCTGAATTAAGCCACGCAGGTGGCTTTTCATCCGGTACAATAGTAAAAGAAAACACGACATACGATTTTTTATTTATGAATTTCATTTATATTACGTTTCACTTACTTAATCACCAAAGAATCATAAACTTTCGATCGATCCATACCATTTTTAGTATTGATTGATGAATATATCCTTATTTGAATATATTGTTTTTTCTTTAAAAACCATTTTTTTAAAAGAATGAAATTTCGTATAATTAAAAATTGTTTGGTTATCATAATACACGTAATACAATATGTAACGCACATATATTTTACATTTTGAACATTATATTATTCTACATATTAAGTAAATGGGCTCCCTGAAAATGTATGTAATCTGCGTTGAAAAAAATTGAAGCCTATTTTTTTTTTAAAAAAAAAAAAAATAGGTTTTACTTACCTATTCGCTGTAAATTTGGGATCAGATGATCAGATCTGAAATTTTTCAAGTCTGGCCTGAATTATTCTAAATTCTATTATGTAATCAGATTTAATTAAAAAAATTACTTGATACTAATACTGATCGGTATATAATTTTTTTTTAAGTTTTAATGGTTTGTTGATTAGGATGATTAATATTAAATTGATTCTTGAAAGATAATAATTATTTGTTTTTTTTTTGCACAGCTTTTTTTAGCTTTTTTTTTCGCGGCTATGTTTCGCGGCTATGTTTCGCGCCACTATATGTGTTGTTTTTTTTAAAAAAAAAGCGAGGGTACTGAGGACACATGAAATGGCTTATTGTTATTATAGAAGAGTGGGTAAATTTTTTAAAAAAATGAATGTTGTAATTTGTTTTAAAAAGACATTGTCTTTGTTCTACCATTTTTTTTTTAATTTCAATTGATCTTTTATCAAATAAAAAATATATAAATTATTAATTTTCAATATATACAATACATTAATTATTCTTTAAAAGACTATCTTCTTTTCAAATAATTGATTCAGACAGAATTTTAGCCCTGATAAAATAAAAACAATTATTATACCAATAATAAAAAAAATAACCTAGTTCAATTTATCACCCAATCCGATATCACTCGCATCAGATGATACAAATTCTATTTAATAAAATTTATTATCTCTTGACAAAACTACTGTACAATATCTACTCTGAGATTCCACTCACAAATATGCATTGTATTTTGCAGATAGACGCGATAAATGGAAGATTGTTGTAGATTTACAATCAAAAGGTTCGCGACAGATCAACAAGTAATTGTAAGGCATATCAAGTTTCTATTTTTTTTTACATGAACAAGCGACACTTGAATAAAATTCAGAGAAGACACAGTATTTTATATTTACTTATATAGATTATATAGAACTTTATTATGATTTATTATTATCAACACTATAATTGGAAGCTATCGATGAAATGCAAGAAAATTTTCAAAATTTTCACCAAATTAAATATTAAATTTTTTCATGAGGAATTATAAGATTATCCGAATATTTTATTAAATGGATGACTTTTAATTACCATACATTTTTTTTTTTGGTTACACGATAGACATAATACACTTTTAAATTTCATCTTCAAATTCTCTTGATTTATAATTAGATTAATTCATTCAATGAAAAATGCCCATGGATATGATATTCAAAATTATCCAAATTTAAATAATAGATGTCATAAAAACTCTTTTTTTTCCATGTATGTTTCATGGAAATATGCACGGATTTGAATATCCAAGCTAACCAAGAATTGTAAAAAAAAGCAATTTTTATCATAAATGGTTCATAGTACACTTAAAAATTTCATCTTCAAATTCTCTTGANGAATATCCAAGCTAACCAAGAATTGTAAAAAAAAGCAATTTTTATCATAAATGGTTCATAGTACACTTAAAAATTTCATCTTCAAATTCTCTTGAATTATCCATTGAAATTATCTCCGTGGCCAACAATCTCTTATTACGTCATCCTCCACAAAGCGTGTACCTTGGTTGAATTTAAAATCACAAAATGACAACTTCATTGTTTTAAATTGTCTGGTCTCCCTCCTAACACACAAGCTCAAGATATTGTTCTTCTATTGGTGTTTCATTCCCCGCAACCCTAACTCCTACAAACCCTTAAACTATGCCTACATCAATTTTCCTTCTGATGAATTACAGGCTAACGTCATGAAATCAGAATACTCTTATAAATACCATCCATTTTATTGGTACGATCCTACTTGCCACAAATGTGGATCACCAACTCATCTCCCGTAAAACAAGAAAAATCCTCTCGAAATCCGAAATTCAAGATTATCCAAATTCAAATTATAGACGACATGAAGATTATTTTTCATGCATCTAAGTCAATAGATATTGGATAGTTTAGAAGTATATATTTATTTATATATCTGCTGAAGCAATTAATAAAACATATAGAAGAAGATTATAGAGCAAGGTTTCTGGCTAACCAGAAATTACTTTTAATAAGCAATTTTAGTCATAGATATTCACTTTAAATTTCACTTTTACAAATTATCCTAGTTAATTCATTCAATGAAAATACATGGACAAGATATCTAATGAAATTCAATTTTAATAACTTAGGAATTATGATTTATAATTTCTCTAATACGTAAATCATTTAAGAAAAAAGCAAAAGTCAAGGAAGGAAAATTTTAAAGTGAAACAAAATCTGGTACAGAAGATAGTCACTTTCTACACTAGTTCTACTATCAACAAGAATAAATATTATGAAGTTATGGAACAAGATATTGTCTTCAAAATAATCTGTATTGTTAATGTTCATGATGAAGATAAAATGAGGTATAGAAAATGAATTTTTTTAATAGGGGGATTATTGAGAGTTATTCAGAAAGAACTCTAGAGGCGCATGCGGAAATTGCTTCATGGATTGAAATTGTCCAAGTGAACATCTAGTCGCATGCTTGAAGTTGTTGTCAGTATTTATAAATATCTGACGTAGCACAATTATCGCAATTATGTAGATTTTCAACGGAATTTAAACCTTTTATTAAAAACAATTTTCATCTTTTTTTTTTTAACTTTGCAGAGATCTTTTATAACTTTAGTGGGAGTAAAAAATGTTTGTCACCTCTTTTTTTTTCGTATCGATGAAGGAAATCCCGAAATTGCATATTGCAAAATATGTGAGAGAAATTTTGCTGGAAATACACATTACAAACCCTATCCATACAACCGTAAAGGTGGAAATACATCAAATATGATATTTGCAACCATCATAATATATTTTCTAAGTACTTATATCAAAATTTCCTTTTGGTTGCATAAAAGGAATTTCTAGATGAAAACAAATTTTTTGATGTTGATAATATTTAAATTTTGAAACTTTCATTATCTGTCTGGTATAGAGATTATGAATCATTTTATAAATTTACAAAATATACAAACTATCAGAAAATTATTATTTTGGATATACAATTTTGGATTTATGAAATATATTCAATTGTGAAGATGAATTTTTAAATAATAATAACAATTACATTCTTCTATGATCATTTGCTACGAAACATCAAGTTCCTTCTCCTGCAATGGCTTACCACTAGCACAGCATGTCTTCAGAATCCAGTGATAAATTTGTTAATATTTGAATCTGACGGAAACGTATCATGATTCTTATCATAATATTTTATTTATATTAGGAAAAAAAGGACACCATAAATAATATATGGGTGTATGAGTACTAAGTATCGCAAATATATGAAAAATAGGGAAAAGTTTCATGCATTCATGATAACTGGAATTAGATACAATATGTCTCAGCTCCATAAATCAAAATCATTAATAATTAATGATGTTCATTTTTTTTTTAATGAAGATTAATTGATAGAAATTTTCAACGTAGAGTATGATACTTTTAAATGATATATTTATTATCATGATAATTGGAACTAGATAACATACTTCAACATGCATTTTAAAAATTTTTTTTCCCAATTTTCATAAATTAAAACATTGAGAATTAATGATATTCTGTTTTTTTTTTATGAAGATTCATTAAAATTTAAAATAGAACATGTTACTTTTAATACATAACAGTTAATACTAAATTTTATTGAATCATATTATTATCAAATTATTAAAATCTACATGGAATCAGATTTTTGTTAGAGAATGTTACTCCCAGATGATCCTAATTCTTTGACCTTTACTATTATAGAGGTTATTTAACGAATGTGAAAACAACATCCAATCTCAATGTTTCAAATCCCTTATAAATATTGTAGAAGACTTATATATCCTAAAAGAGTGTATAATTTTGCAGTCAAGATATTTTTAAACCAGAAAATAGATTAAACATGATATTATTTAGATTTAAAAATTTCAGAATTATGAATAAAGTTTGGTTAGTAGACTTCTTTATCAGATTTTAAATAAATTCAAATGCTTTTTTTTTCATCTTTCGAAATACCACGTCCATATTCATAAAATGTTGATGGAGATAAATTGTTTGATGATGGAGAAAATGTACTATTCATTAAATATAATAGAGAATCTAACGTATATAATTTCGGAAAGAAATTTTAATATCAAAAATGTCAAATAGATTTGGTACTCCATCATATTTGAAACCTTTTAAACAACAACTCATCATAGTCCTTCATCTTGACGAGTATTAAGAAATTTTAGATTTTAAAAGTGAATAAAAAATAAGGCTTTTGAAAAAAACTATGTACTGGTCTTTGATCGTAACAGAAGCCATATTAGATATTTTATTCGACCGTTTTTACCAGGAACAGCATTATGAGCCATCAACAGAGGTGCAAATTGACTGAATATTCTTTTGAGCATGTTGCAATTCTTGAAATTCTTGAAATTGTTCTGTCATTGATTATATACCAAAATAGAGTATGTATGCCAACTACAATTGAAGTCCAAAAAAACCCTTCAGAGCTTCTTTGTATTATCCTTGATTTGTTCTAATGATATTCAGATAATAATTTTAATATCAAATATGAAATAAATGAATCATATAGAAAAGCAGAAATAATTTCTATCAGCAAATATACTGTATAATATTATGGAGTTACAGTATATGAAAATATTTTAAATTGGCTGCTGCGATTTGAACTATTTTATTAATAATTTTAAAAGGGGCGATAACGACAAAATTGAAGAAAATTTTTTAGAAATTACCTTTCCTGACTACAAAAATGAAAAAGATACTGTCAAAAAAATTGAAAATTATATTCAATTAACCTCAATTTTTAAAAATGATGTCAAATTATTTAACGAAAATTTGATACAATTTGCAATTTTTTATGAATCAATATGAAAATCAAAAACAGTTGGAGAAGGATCTTAACGAAGCTTGTAGAAACTTAAACAAAACTCATCAAGCTAACAAATACAAGAAAGCAAATAGCAATTGATAGAAGGAATTTAAAAATCTCTTTAAAAATTAAAGACTATCATCTTAATGTTGGTGTGATAAAAGTTTATATTCACCATCTGATTCGTATTGACACAAGGTTTTTTACTTAAAACTTTTTATCTTAAAAACATGATACATTCCTGCTGGTCAAATCTGCATCATTGATCACGAAAAAGCAAAGAAAATGTACCAATTTCAATTAATAGATGTTCAGGGTATGAGAAAAGATAATACTCTACCATCCTGAGGTTCTATCTTCTAATCTGAAATGCTCATATGAATATCTTATTCAAATAGCTATAGGATGAAATGGTCTATTTTCTTTATGGCTTGAGAAAATCCACTTGAGTGAAATGTAAGATTATATGTAACGTCAAAAGGATTTGCTAAATATGTTATCAAATATATTAGCCAAATAAGAACCTTCTCATGTTTTTGATATTACAGATAATGATAAATTTAGAGGAAAAAAAACCTTTCTAATATAGCATTTATCTTAACCAACCATAACTTTAATGAATAATTATGTTACAACAAATCCTGAAAGCAGAACACCACAATTACAGTAGCAACACCATAAGAAAACTAGTCGATGATTTAAAACATATACAAAAAGCCTGGCAGATAAGAAAAAATAATAATTGAACTCCATACTAAGTCTAACTTAATGTCAGAATTTTACTCAAATACAAAAGACTATAATAACGTGATCAAACTTCACTCTTTTGTTTGCACGTAAAAGTGTGGTTTTTTTTATTAATGTCTATAATGAATGAAATTGGTCGACACAAAATTAAAAACTTGGTTCTCATATCAAAGTTTTTTTGATTTGACCCGGGCACACAGATTTTAATTTTTAGATTAAAAAATTTTAAACCAATAAAAAGTTGTACAAGTGTTCCATACTTAAAAATTTTGCACTGCGCAATAATTTGATATATCAAATTAAAAACTATATTAATTTATAAAGCAAATATGCATCTTGTGTGTATAATTGTATTAGAAATTAAACGATGTCTGAAATGGAAACAGGGTGGTAAAGATAAGGGAAAGAGTAGGAAGATATAATTATTTTATTTCATTTATAATAGCAGTTGCCATATGAGATGCGATCAACATATCCACTTCTGCGATCCGAGGGCAAATTTCAAGTTTGTTTAGCAGAGGAAAAACATTGGGTAATATAGTTAATAGTAAAGTTCAAAAATCTCTAAATACATAGAAGGAATGTACAATAGTGTTTTATATGAAAAATTAGATTTAGGTTTAGATTTAGGATGCAATAATAGTTCTAGCACTTTATACAATAGATTAGTTAATTACTTCAATAGATCACAGGTATAGGGTCAGGAAATGGTTAATGAAGCATAAGGACCTTTTGCTAAGGAGCTTGGCAATAAGACCCATCTTTACAAATTACCATTTTGTACGACAAGTTATGCTTTTCTTTTACAGAAGGTATATTCATGATTTATTACATGTAATTGTCATTTAGACACTAATTACAATAAAATACAATTAATTTGTCAAAAAAAAAATAATTAACTGGTATATAATAAATTAAAGTTTTAAATTTTATGCATAGTTTATTAATTTGAACACAATGGACATTTGTTACATTAAAAATTGGTGCATTTTTATTGAAATTTAGGAATTGCATTTCGGCGACCTGGACGGGATATGAGAACCAAGTTTTTAAACTTGTTTCGCCTTATATGTATATGACTACATGCCTGGATTTGAACTAAGAGATTTAAATTTCCCAATTGATATGATAATTGTCCAGAAGATTACGAAAAGGTATCATAAAGATCACGTGCGATTTCTGGTTGTCTGTACGTGTAAATTGATAATTAAAAATCGTTATTTTGATTGTTTTATGGACAGATATACTAATAATAAATGTCACACAAATAATTTTTTCCTTAAAGCTATGGTTTCCATTGCCTAGTTACTGTATATATAATTTGGATCCTTAAATAATTAACTAATAAGGAGCAGCAATAGCATTTCTAACTACAGTATTGAAAGCAATGCATATTACTTATTCATAAAAAAGAACATATTAGTTTGAGTTGTGATTTTATTGGTAGTGGTTATAGTGAGGGACCAGAAAATAATTTCATTGTCAAAAATTATGTCTCTTTTATAGTTTTATTCAAAATCAGTGTTTTATGCTTCAGAATCTTAATGACTGAATAATTGATGAATTTTCATCACTGAACATGGCAAGGGATTTTGGTGAAGACTTTGGTGATATTAATCAAATAGAATATAATTTTTCCAGTTTATTTTTTTTTTGTAAATTTAATAATATTTTTGTTTAATATAATTGCATTTATGATCTGAAAAAACTTTGTCATTAAGCATAATTTATAGTGTTGATTGAGTGGAGTTTTTTTCATCCAAAGAAATAAAAAAAAAATATCTATAATAAATATATTTTAATAACATTTTAATTATTGATTAATAAAGTTTAAATAATTTTATTGTTAAAAGTTTTACATATATTATAGTAGTAAATTATTGGTCGAGGACTTATATTTCCTAGGATTCAGTTATTGATCAATGACAAAAATATTCACGCAAATTCATATACTCAGTTCACGTAACATTTAAATTTAAAGAAATGTTCTGGGGATCCAGGTATTATTATTTTATTTTATTTTTTTGTTATTTTATAATAAAATTTTATATGACCTTTTAAAATAAGTAAAGTAGTAATAAATATTTAAAATGTGTTCAGTGAAGGGAATTTACAATTTATTATTGGCCGCACTATTAATGACTATGCGAATTCAATAAACCGATATTTTTTATGTTGGTAAAATATCAATATTTTTGAATCTCTGCGTAGGATCGCATAGTCCTAATGATTTACATAATAATAACAACACAATTATTGGTCTTCGACCGATATTTTTACTTCCTAACCAATAACTAATATTTAATCTCCATGGATTGTTTTCAATATAATTTTTTAGATAAATCAATTTCATATCCATGCCTTAATTATTGGACTGTGTAGCATAATAAAGTTGCTGATTGCATAAGATTTTAACACTCAATAATTATATAAATGTTGCCTGGTTTGTGTAAAAAGAAATATTTTCATTTATTTATCTTAATGGCATAATTTTTAATTTCTAATTGTCAAACTATTTGATAATTTTTTAAAATAACAAATAAGCGAAAATACAATGATTTAAACTGTATTTTAAATTATTAATATGATCAAAAATATATCATCATATCACCATCTACTAATTACTATCCTAGATACATCAATCGGTGTAGTTTATACCATTTAAGGGCCTCTGTTTTATTTTGTTGAGTACCTTTACCATTTTCATAACACTTAGCTAACTCATACTGAGATGGTAAAAACCCATTTTCAGCAGATTTTTTATATAATTCAAATATTTTGAAGTCATCTTTTTCCATTCCTGCAAGATTATTTAAAGCTACATTTAATCCATTATTAGCAGCAAGTTGATAACATTTAAATGCTTCATCATAATTTTTCTTTGTATAATAATATCGTCCAACTTCAAAATGACCATATATATCATTTTGTTGACTTGCTTTCACGTACCATTCAAGAGCTATATTTTCATCTTTATCTATTCCAAATCCTTTTTCATAAAATTTTCCAACCATCACTTCATAATGTTGTTTAGTTGGATTATTATTAAGATATTTAAAAATTTCTTGTGATATTGGTTCATATTTTTCTAAAACTTTATAAAAAGTATAACTTCTTGTCTCTCCAATATTATTATATCTTAAATAAGCTTGGATAATCTCATCAAAAGAATCACTCAATTCATTATTATAAAAGTTAGATGAAACAGATGAAGATTGTTTACCTAATAATATAAGAAGTTTTAATATATCACAAGCAAATAAAAACACGAGTAAATACATACTTACCTATTTGATTCTCGCTTTGTGATAAATCCAACTCATAAATATTAGAATTTGATTTTGATGATTGTGATAATNAATTATTTGAATTAGAGTTAGATGAAACAGATGAAGATTGTTTGCCTAATAATATAAAAAGTTTTAATATATTATAAGCAAATAAAAACATAAGTAAATACATACTTACCTATTTGATTCTCGATTTGTGATAAATCCAACCCATAAATATTAGAATCTGATTTTGATAATTGTGATACTAATTTATTTGAATTAGAATTTGTTTCATTTGTTTCATTGATGTCTAATTTGTTCAATTCTTCTATAATGATTTCATTATTAGTATTGATTTGTAGAGAAATTTTTTCCAATATGTCAAAGACTTCATCAATAGTTGGTCTTAAATTTGGATTATCATCCCAACATTTTTTATAAAGTTTTTCATAAAATGGAGGTGTATCAATTACTGCTACTTCTCTAATACCATTTGCAATTTTATAAATTAAAGTATTCTCATCATATTTTTTTGAAAAAGGAGGATATCCACTTGATATTTCCCATAAAAGAACGCCTAAACTGTAAATATCTGATCTTTTATCTCTTACATAATTGTCAATTTTATGACATTGTGGTTCAATATAAGCTGGTATTCCACGTACTTTTGAATTTGATGTAGCTTCAACAGTTAATTGTTTAGATAATCCAAGGTCTGCAATCATTAATCTATTGTTACCGACTAATATGTTTTTTGCGTGCTATAAAAATAAAATTAAATATGAATTTTATTAATAAATTAAACAGAATAAATTTAAATTAATATATTACCAAATCTCTGTGAATAATTTTTCTGGAATGTAAACACTTCAATCCGCATGCGATATCCAATGCCATACGAATTTTATCATTCCATTGAAGTGAATCAAATTTATTTTTTAAATATTCTCTTAAATTTCCCTGATCAGCATATTGTAATACCATTATATAATTATTTGATACTGGTTCTATTATAAAAAAAAAAAAAATAATAAATTAAATAATTAAAGAATTTTGTACGGAAACTAAGGAGACTATATTAACCTTTTGTAATTCCAAAAAATTGATTTATGTTTGGATGAAAACTGACTTTTCTTAAATGATTTAACTGGAATAATTTTTAAAAATAATAAATTAACACAAAAATAATTTTTTATTCAAACAAATTTAAAAGTATTAGATATTAAACTTTAAATAGTACAGTACCTCTTTAAGAAACTTGTTCATGTTATCTTCATTTATTGAAGGATTATCTGTAAGAATCTTTAATGCCACATTAATTTCACCACTCTTCCATTTAGCTTTTTTTACCATTCCAAATGCTCCTTCACCAGTTTTTTCCGCAATAATGAATTCATTATATTCAAAATAATTTATGTCATCATCATCAATTTTCTTATTAATCCATTCGTTTAATGACGTCATGTTTAATAATGTGTGCAAAAAAGTTATTTTAAAAACAAAATTTTCTATCACTGGCGGAGTTGCAGAGGGTTGAGCGTCTCCGAAAAGTTAAATTATATGTAACAAAGAGGATCACCATTGCTACACAACTACAAAAGTGTTTAGTTACGCCATGCACGAATTTTAATTTGTCGATCCCTTTATTAAATGAATAATTTTTTGATCAGAATAATAAAGTTCTATATACAAATTACCATTTTGAATAATTAAATTACATCGATGCTTTTATTTTGTTTAGAAATTATGATGATTATTATTAAACGAAAAACAAATTATTATTTTAATCAATAACCAAGATAAGAGATGTACATTGAATTATTATTTTGAATACTTAGGATATTTATTTTTATTACGATAACGAAAACATTTATTTTCACGACAAAATGAGAAATAATATCATTTGATAACTGAATCCTTTTGTAATAGAGCTCCAAAAACTAAGAACCTCAAAGCTTAGCTCGCATATGCGCAAATAAAGTGTTATTTTGGGAATATACGGTATTTCATTATGATAAAAGAAATAATTTTTTCTTGCGTTAATTTCTACAATTTATTTTGTCATTGGTGGCAAATTCGCAATAATCGGTTATTTGATTAACAGTCGAATGAGTAATTTTTATTATGTAAACTATAAACAGCTTTATAAAATTTTAACATATCTGAGTATGAGATGATATTACAAAGGTTTATTTGTAAATTTGAGAGATTTTGGAAAAAAAAGTTTTAAAGAACCGTAATTTGGATGAAAACTACAAAGTTCCACAATTCCATTCTTCTGGACAACTACTGTATAATTTTTTTGAAATATCATACTGTAATATTTGACATCCTTCTGATGTAAGTGTTTTTAAAACAAATGATTTATTTGTCTTCAATTGCTAGATAGAAAGCCTTTTTTTAAAAAAAAAAATTATTTTATTAAATAAACATTTTGAAAAAAAAGAAAATAAAAGTTTAAATTTATTATTTATATTTATTATATATATTTATCATTCTTTTTTTGAAAATTGTATTATCCATGAAAGAATATGGTTTCGATTATTGTTATTTCATATGTAGGTAGTAGGCTTATTCTTTTGCTATGTCTATTTATTTGATCAATTCCATTTATAACTCATATTCTAGAAAATTTCCACTGTAATGGTTTGCAAAGAAGCAATAGCCAATGGTGGAGGAATAGTTAGTGAGATAATAGTTGATGAGAGAGGAGTAATAGCTGATTGTAAGGAGCAATAGCCGATAGTGAAGAAATGACCAGTAAATTTTCTTAGTTCCTCTAATACTTTTGTTATTCACTATTATGTGTTTAAATAAATATGTCTATTATTACTTTTGGTATTTTATTCTTCTTGACATCTCTTTTCATCTGACTGAATCATGAAGTTTTGCTTATTTAATGTATGTTCATGGAAAAAAAATCCAATTTTCTTTTGAAATTCATTGAATGTCTACGTCTACTTTCTCCAAATTTTGGTATATCTGCATATCTATCTGTATGGCTGTTGGTACTATGTGAACGCTCATAAATACAGTAAATGGGTAAATTAAGAGAGAATTCTAATCTAAACCAAACCAACCAGATAGGAGATACTCGACTTTGATTTCTTGTACTGTATATGAGGTCTTCCTCATATCGGGCAAGGAAATACCAGTAATACCAGTCAGTTAATCGAGTATCTTCTGTCTTTAAAAATATTAAGAATATAAAATGAATCAAAATTGTCAAAAATACAATAATAAATTAAACATGATAAGTCATATCACGCAAATCACTTATGATTTTAATTTTTTATAGTTTATACTTTTATGCATCACGCAGATTATCCTAGTATTTAAAACCTGACAAATTATATTTGGAATGCTTACATATAAGTTTAGAATTGATAACCAAATATGGAATTTAATTTTAATTTGCCATTAGATCTTTTTGATTATTATACTATTAAAAAAGTTAACCTCAAAATTACTATACATCTTCGCTAAATTTCAAAAGTGTAAGTGATCAATAATTAAAATGTGAAAAAACTAAATATTGTAAACTGCGATAATTAAAAATTAAAGATATTTAATTTTATTATTGTAATCAAAATTTCTCATGACCAAATTATAATAAAGTATATTAATATTTATTAAACATTTTTCAGTTTGAGCTAATTCTCTTTTATTATCAAACAGGATTTTAGATAATACTATCTTACAGCCGCACATGCGATCAACGGTAGTACTGTACATTATTCTTAATAAAATTTCATTATGACTGGTTCTGATATTTCACGTAACATAATAGTTTAAAATTATCAAAAAATAAAAAAAATTAGGAAATTATGATCTAATAGATCGCGTAAAAATACTTTAATTGGCTAGCCCATTAGCTCATGACTGTAAATTTGGCAATAAAAAATGAACAAATAAATCTAAATTAAGTAGTACATTGCATAATTAATAATAAAAAAAAATAATTA
>QKYT01000071.1:280787-296623 GCA_003550305.1 Glomus cerebriforme
TTCTTCGTATCAGGCAAGGAAAGACCGGTTAGATAGTTGAGTAACTCTCCTATCTGCGGTTTGGTTTAGATTAGAATTCCCTCTTCATTTATTTCATTTTCAAAAAATTCAGTGACTCTAAAGATACCATCTATTAACAAACCGCCTAAAGTGATACAAGTAACCAGTTGAAAACTCCAAAAGAATGACTGTAAAACACTAAAACATGAAACCTGCTTTTCCTAAAAAGAAGATAAACAATGGATATAGCAAAACAAAAACTGGTTGAATGTGATAATAAATATATATTTAAATATTTAAAGATTTAAAGGATTATGCAATGTTTAGTAGTCATAATAAGAAAAGAAATAATTTTATTAACAGAAAATTTGGATAAAGCAGAAAAAATAAAAGGTGCAGTGACGATATTAGACATTTTAAACAGTAAAGACAAAAAGAATCTGAGGACAATACAAATATACAATCCATGTAGCAACAAGAAATCATAACTAATATTATTGATGAAGGTTAAAAAAATCATTGAGAATGAAAATTTGATGAGAAGAAATGAGGAGAAAGCTAAAGCAGAAATGCATATGAAAAATGGAAAGAACAATCAATTTGAGGAAAAGTATATAATATACTGATAAAGAATAAGAAAGTGCTGGAATAATGATTATCACTCACGAAGTGTAGAAAAAAGTGAGATTTACTAAGAAAATAATGAATGCAATATCCAATAAATAAAATGGGGGAATAATCTAAAGTTAACAAGCTCTATAATGTTAATTGAAATATACGAAAATTAATTTGAAACAATGATAAGTTATAAATAGAAAGAAATGGTGATGTAAATTGCAAAAAAAAAAGAAAATGAACAAGAATAATGAAATAAAATAGAAAGATAATGAAGGAATACAGGGAAAAATTAGAAAATGAAAAAGGTACAACAAATGGAGATTATTAAACAATGTTGGGGATTACTAAAACAATAGACAATATTTAGATAACAGTTAGTAAAATTAATAATTTAAAGATAGATAAAGTAGAAACATTTAATTAAACTGAAATTCTTTTAATTTTAATTTTTAAATAATCAAATGAACAATTAATAATTGCGAAAAACATTTATTTACTATATTTAATAAAAAAACATTAAACAAAAAAAAAATTAAATAATAAAAAGTTTATTTTCTTGTTTGAATGTATAATAAAATCAGGCTGATATTTCAGTAACCGGAATTGTACTATCCATCAGAATTTTTTATTGTTTACACAATTCCAAAAGCTAATTGCAATTATGATTTCTAATCTATGGAGTCCAATAACTTTGTTTTTCTTATATTAATTGTCCGGAGCGAAGCAGAGGACACTAGCCCTGTTCACTTCTGTTCTGTTCTGTTCTGTTCCGTTCCGATTTTGGTGAAAGTTTTTTTAGCAAATTAAAAAATGGCTTAAATTGAACAGAAAAATCGTACTTGGTCTGTTACGCTTGTTTCCAACCAATCATATAGCTTAAAAAACAAGCACGCGTTGTATATTTAAATTTCGGAACACTTGGATCATCAATTTTTGATCTGGTTGTTGATCTGATTCTTAAATGAGTTTGATTGGCTAAAAAATTTTTGAAAATCGGAAGTGAACAGGCTAAATTAAATCACAGATCAAGTTACATAATTTCATCAACCAATAATTATCGACTCAAAGCCCAAAAGTAATTTAGAATCTAAAAATGAATGACTATACATTAAGTTAAAAACAGTAATAATATGTTATAATATATCTAATATGTCTGTCCTGACGTTGAATATCTTATATACTGTAAGTGTAGGGCTGTGTATCTGATATTACAGTATTTCATTCGATCCAGAGTATCGATAATTAGGACGAAACTAAAGATGTTAAATTAGACAAACGAAAATTCTAATGTACAGTAATTGTTGTGTTAATTGTATAATTAAACAATAGAGAATTTGTTGAAGTTGAAACAACAAATTCATTCCTAATAAATCATTTTAATTCATTGGACTAAAAAAAGTTGACTACTTCGTTTGTAATACATATTTATTCAATTTATATATATAAGATTTTTTTTTTTAATAACAGATAATAATAATAATCCATACATACTGTATATATATATAAAAGTAAATATTTTATAAATATATTTTAGCATTTTTAATAACACGTAATTTTTTATATTTTTCAATTACTTTCATATTTTTTTTCTCTAAATCATCAAAAACATTTAAACAAATGAATGTAATTGATTTTTGTGGAATACGTTTAGTCCAACTAATAAAAAATGAATCTAAATCTTTTGAAGATATATGAGACTTTGCGTAATTATATAATCTTAATTCATGAAAACTTTTTGGTGAAAATTCAGAAATAACTTCAAACATATCTTCCTCTTTTATATATAAATGACCACACATAACTTGAATACTCTCTAAATGTTGACAACCGTTTAATATAGAAATTAAAGTTTCTTTTTCAATAAGAATAGTACACAAGGATCGAAGATTTGGACAGAATTTTGGTATAACTAAATTTAATAAATTATGATATCTATTTATATGAAGAAATGATAAATTTTTTCCATTTATTTTTATAAAATCAATTAATACTTCATATTTTGGACAGCCAAACTCAAATTTTAAAATTTTTAAATGTTGAAAATGAAAATATCTTAATTCATCCTTAAAATCATTTAAAGTAGCATTTTGATAATCAAATATTATGATAAGTTCTTTTAAATTGGTAAATTTTGTAATAAATGATTATGGTGAATTATCATTTTTCCCTTTTAAAAGTAATTTTGTTATATTATTTGAATGTTTAATTAATGAAGGTATAAGATCTGTCCAATCTTTATATTTATCACGAGATTGTATTAATGAGATAGATTTTAAATTATTTTGTGAAATAATTAAATCATTTAACTCATTTGAAACCATTTCCTTAAATTCTACTGTTATTGATTGAATATTATGACATATTTGAGATATTTGATAAAAAAATTCGGAATGAATATTCGAATTACAACATAATTCCGAAAGATTCGATAAACAATTTTCGCTCCAAAAAATTCCGTTAAGGGTATCTCATATTTAATCTCTTTAGAATTTAAATAATAATTTAATTTTTTTAATGAAATGATTTTATTCATAAACATTTTGATTATTTCTCGTGTTATTAATTTTTTGTTATCATTTCCATTGTCGTAGTTAATGATGTTGTTCTTCTTGTTGTTATTGTTGTTGTCGTCGTCGTTATCGTCGTCGTCGTCGTCGTCGTTATTGTCGTTATTGTTATCATTAACCGATATTTCTTGAAAATATTCTATCATTAAATTAATTTTACCAATTGAAATAAATTTACAAAATGATACATAATCAAATAATGGAGTTTTTGTTGTTGGAGTTGGAATAAAAATCCCATTCTTATACAAGAGTTCTCTTGATTCATTAGGAAGAAATGCGATTAAAGTACTAAGAATTTTTATCGATTTGATGGAATTATATTGTAAATCCCAAATATTTTTCCATAAAATTCTAACAGAAATTTCACACCAGAGTCGATTAACTAATAAGCATGAATATAAACTTTTTTTATCATCTTCTAAAAATTCAAAAATATCATTAAGGCAATCAGGAAGAAGTTTACAGGTCATTTTTTAATAGAATTTTATTGTTTAATTTTTTTTTTTTTTTTTAAAAAAAAAAAAAATAATTTAGTTCGTTATTGGGCTTTTTTATAAAAAAAGTGATCTGGAAGTTTGCTTTTGTTCACACCAAATCTGCCTAGTTATTTGCCTTTTAAGGCAAGTTATTTTACCAATTTTTCATATCTTTGACGAATCAAGGAGGATCTGCTGATACTTTTTGTTTCACAACAAAAATTTGACAACCTTATTAAAATATTTATTTTCCTTCCCGTCTTATCAGCGTTTTCTTATGGATTAATAAAGATGATGGAAAGATATTTAAAATTTTTAAAGTCAAATAATTCCCCGATCTAAATTTAAAATTGTCTTTAAATGTATTTAATTTAATATTGATTAATGATAATTAAATTTATTTTTTTTTATTTCCGCATTGAATATGCAGAAATTAATATATATTAGATATTAATGATAATATAAATAATATATATTTAAAATATATTAATATTTTGTATCTTTACAAATCTATTAGTATAAAGATTTAAATAATAATATTCATTTGGATCATATATTAAAAATAGAATAAGATAGTATAAACAAGTACTTATTATTTCAAGGTCATATTTCACTTGTTAATGAAATCTATCGTACTGATCATATTTTTTTAAAAAATTTCACTCAATCTTCTTGCTCATAACTTTACTTCCTGTTTCAATTAGAGTGATAGGTCTGTTAATTTTTAAATTATTCTTTATTTTGGTTCTTTCATTGAATCTTCGCTTTTTTTCTACATTTCATAAGTGATCTTTGATCTTCCCGGCTCTTTTCTTTTTCTAAGTAAATATACCTTTTTTTGTTTATAACCATTTTTTCCTCAAATAGTTCTTTCCATTTTTTCCTGTTTTTGATTGAACAGAAGTCATCGTACGAAAAAATTTCGAAGTAAGACATACTTTATAAATGAATCACCTTCCAATATATGTGAGAACAAAAATTGTATTTCAGTTTCAATTAATCATATAAATGGAAAGAAAACCTAAAAACAGACACAGATATCTTTATTGATCATTAATTCAATCACTGAACTGACAAATACTATATTTTTCTCATTTATCTTAGGCGGATCGTATGTTAAGTTATATATATTTCTTTAAAAAAATTTTTGGTATCATGAAATAACATTCTGAAGATTCAACATGTGGGATCCAAAAAATTGGTTTAAACATATATAAAAATTTGTGTAACCGGCGCAGTATCACCGATTAAATTCATTGCATATAGATAGTCAATATACTCGATATATGTAATTTTTTATTTCCAAACATTATAACATTATAAAATTCTATTTCAGAAAATTAAAGATTCGATTAAAAATAAATAAATAAATAAAAATAAATAAAATAACCTACAAAACCTATATATTAATTAAAGAAAATCAAGCATTAATTCATTTAATTCCAAAAGATTTTCATTATACAATCTTCTATTAGAAGATGGACTATCATGACGTGTAATAGGTGCAGATTGATCTTCTGCCGGATCAATTTTATACATAATTTCCAACATTGTTTTATACTCTTCAAAAGAAAATATAGCCCCCTGTTCTCTAATCTGATTCAACATATTCTAAAAAATAAATGTATAATATATATTTAATTATAACAAAATCAACACATTAAAGCTTAAATAAAAAAGGGTTAAATATACATACGACAGGTCCCATGTTAAACATTTCATAATATCTTCTAGCTCTTTCCAAAGAAATTTCTCCGGGTGTTTCAACGATATTTTTCAAATTTTGTTGTAATGCAAGAATATTACGTGTCATTTTCATAACACCATTAGTATTTAAGTTCCTGGTATAAATTGCATTATTCACCAATGCATGTTCCATTAATGTATCAAGCCCTTCAAACACAAATCTACAAAGAAAAGAAAATTTTTTTTTTTTAAAAAAAAAAAATTAAATAAATAAAAAGGAAATATGTAAAAATAAGTTCTAAGAATCTCACTTGTGTTCTTTAGTTGGTAAATGAGATACAATACTCTCATCATATTTTACCACATCTGTATTCAATGTTAAAACAAATGGATCGGGTTCATATGCTTCATATTCAAGTTGATAATTACCCTACAAACACAAGACAAAAATTATTTTATTAAAAAAATAAACAAATATCTTAATGAAAAGTATTTATTATTACCTCACGCATTGCTTTATCAATATAATGCAAAGTATGACACCGTAATTCAATTCTTAAAGTGAATAAAGACTGTTCCGCCAATTGTTGAAAAGTAGCCAACAGAGCATCAAATCGACTAAAATTTACGATTCAAAAAGTTGAATTAAAAAAATTTGTATAATTAAAAATGAAATATATTTATAAATAATTATACTTTGCCATTTCTCCTGTCAATGGTAAGCTGCTCTCTTTGTCGTCACCATTTTCTTTTTTCTTCTCATTATCTTTAGCGTTAACATGTACACTAACGTTAACGTCACCATATAATGACCAACGTCGATTTAATTTAGCCTATATTATAAGAAAAGTCAATAGCGTTCTTTTTATAAAATTCGTACTTATAAATTCTTTATTTACCAAATTTCCATCATCCATCTTTGAGCTTGTCGGTTTCGGTTTCGAATCTCTACCACGAAGTTCCCAAATTTTGGCAACAAACCATTTCTAATTAAATTAAATGCGATTAATAAAATGAAGATTTCATTTTTTAACAAACTTTAAACTCTTCTTACCAAACTATGATAAAGATTTGCTAAAGCTGTTAATTTTTTATTCTCAGTAATTAATTGTCCTATACTAATCTCTCGATTCTTTTTGAAATTCATTTCAATTCTCGTTTCCTAAATTAATTAGAAAATAAAAACAATATTCAATTGATATTATTCAAAATCGAGAAATTTTACATTATAAATATACCTTGTCACAGAACATTTTTCTTTTTCTTCGATTTCTAACACTATTTTCAGCAAGATAAGGATATTGTCCTAAAACTTCAGATAACTGATCTTGTTGTACCCAAATAGCACTAATTCCTTGATTATTTGCATCATCTTTTACATTTGCATCACCTTTGTTCTTTGATACTATTGCTATTTTTCATCCCAAAAAATAACCAGTTATTACTTAAATAGGTTTACTTAAAAAACTTAAGATAAATACCTTGATATTGTTCAAAACATTTTACATAATATCGTGTAAGTAAGGTAATAATCATTTTGCTATATTCCTCTTTATGACTTGCCATTGTATGTAGCATAGCACAAAGGCTCTCTATAATCATCATCAATGAAGACGCGCTCTAAAAGAAAATCAGTTAGTAAATTAAATATATTAAATTAAAAATTATAAAAATAAAACTTACTTTGACAACGGGCAATGTAGAATAAGTTTTATAATTGGGATCTTCTTGGAATGCATCTGAACCTGATTTTTCCAAAAATAAATTTAACCCAACATACTTTATTTGATAACTTAGGACTTACTAATTTACCTGTTGTAGCTTGACGAAATAATTCAAATATTTTATCGCCAATTTGCGGTAAGAATACATTAAACACAAAATCATCCAAGAAGGTTGTGAAATCCGCAGAAGAATGATGTGCACTAAATATAATATCCATTGATTATAACCAAATATATGTGTTTTTTTTTAAAAAAAAGGTACTTACCTAGGTGGTATAATAGTTTTAACTTTATCTAAAAATGCAAGGGTTGGTTTAAATAAAACTGATACATTAAATGCATCAGGTCTAACAACAAGTCTATGTCCTGCCGTCATATTTGTATTTGCAAATCTATCAACTACAAATACTGATAATTGTCTTTCATCCGGTACTTTTGTAAACACTTCTGGTAAGGATTCTTTAAGTACTGTTGAAACATCTTTTTCATATTGTTTATCTAATTCTTTGTCTGATACTGAATCACCAAATCTAAATAATTGCTGTTCACAAAAGAATAAAGAGAATAAAGATAAGCAAACCTACATATAAGTTTGTTAAAGAAATTTCAAGTTAAGATACAAACTTTGGAAGAGTCACGAATCCGCTTGTCTTTTATCATATCTTGGATTGAAGCTTCAGGATTATTTTCCGAAATAGACTCTCTCTCATCTTCTGTGATATAATCACGTAATAGAGTTCGAACCTTACATACAGGATTAAATATCAAAGTAATTTCCGTTAATAAAGTTTTTATAAAATCTGTACAAGATCAACAAATATAAACACCTACCTCACTTTGAATAGGCTTCCAAATTTCAACGAAAGAATAAACTTTAATCTTTTGTGATTCTGAATGAAAAATTATTAATTAATAGTTAAAATTTTTATTTATATAAAACAAAATTTTAAACTAACCATCTGTAACCTTCGTATGTTCTGGTCTCTATAAAAACATAAAAATTCATTATAAGTAAATAAATAAACAGAATAAATCAAAGAACAAGTTCTAACCTTGCTTATCCTTTCTACAATGTCAAGGATGAACCTGTGCCCTTGTAATACAGCATCTAATTTAGAATATATGGTCCAAAGTAGATCTCTTAGTATTTCCATTTGGGAATCGTTCTCTGGAGAATCTAGTGCAAATATATCTATTATATCATTGTTCCTTGATTTTTGACTAACAACCTCAGAGTTCCTAATATAGATTAAAATTCAACATTAATTTTATATACATGTTTGTATATATCTTATTTAATTAATACCTTTCTTCTACTTCAACAACTGTCTTGTCAACTAATTGATATAATTCTATTGGAATTCTTTGCGTTATGGTCTAACATACAAACATTATTACAATTAGTTGAGTAAGATATATATAAAATAAAATTATACAAAATTAATATACTTCAAGTGCTTGTGGCAATTTTCCCAAAATAGCAAGAGATTCCATTAAAATTTCCATGTAGTAGAATGAGTCAGTTTCAGGATTTATATCAATATTTTCTGTAATCTACATATAACATAACATATAATTAATGAGAATACCAAATTTTTTGAAGCGGGTATGTTATATCACTTACTCTTTCGTCCTCGTCAATAATATTTATAGTACTAAAGGCTTTAGGCGATTTAGGACTAAGTTGCGTGCTTGTGGCAAGAGCAGTATTGACTATAATCTATTAATAAATCTTAACAAGGAATTATTTTATAATTATTTTGCTTACCTTGTAAATTTTTCTTATTCTTTGATGAAGTATAATCTATCTTGCGGGTTTCCTTTCCAGAATGCCATTCCATAAGTGATGAAGGCACTATATAAATAAGTATATTTAGTTACTCAAAAAAACATATATATAATATATTAGAACATAAGTCACATACATGATTTCTGATCTTTAGTATACTTCACCCATCTACTATCACAATATGAATTCTTAAGATATAAATGATTGTGTAACTCCTCAATCAAAAGTTCATGAAGTGACTAACGAATAAAAATAAAAAATTATTGATGAATTTAATAAATATTACGTAAAGAACGCAATATCATTCTTACACTTTGTTGTGCTTTAAGATATCTTCTTAAATCTGATAAAGCTCCAATTCCAATCATTTCTTTTTTCCCCAAGGTTTTTATTGCATCCAGTAGCATATTAGAAGCTGTTAGGAAATGCTTTTCTCTTAATAAAACCTCCAACTTTTCTGGTGTTTCCTTAAATTCTTCACTACAAATAGTACAAGAATAATATTTTAAAAATTTTCGCTCTTTTAAAAAAAATTTATAACATACTTACATTTGATCTAATATACGAATCATCTCTTTATATTGTTGACTACGAAACCACAATTGAAGGAGATCTGAACGTTTTGACATTAAAGATTCTTTACATAATTTAAGTTGTGTCTTCATATCCCTTACCCTTTCCTGAGAATCTAATATTATTGAAATATACATAAAAATGGTATACCCATAATTTAAATAATCACAAAGATAAATTAAAATTACCTCCAATATTGTGGATAACTCCTCCAAATGTACCAATTGAACTGTTAAACCCTTGGTAATAATCTAAAATAAAATAATTTTAATTAAAATAATCTTAAAATAGTTAAGTTATCGTAAATCTGTACCATCAACAATATATTGGAGAGCTTTATCTAAATTGCTCTTCATTTGTTTAAATGCACCGTAGTCCTTGCCAAGTGAACTACCATCAAGTAATTCCAAAGCAAGAGGAACAGGATTAAACTATTAAATTAACATTTGTTAAGTAAATTAAATAATAATAAATTCAACAAACATTTGATACTCACATCTTCATTTGTCATAAAATCCCATTTGTCTTTGATCTGTCGCATGACGGCTTAATCAAAAAACGTAATGATCAAAATCAAAAAAAAAAAAAAGAAATTAGAAATCGATACTAATTGATATTAATTTATTATTAAAAATATTCTTTAAACTTACTTTCCATTTCTCGGAAACTATCATTTTGAACACTTCTATCATCATTTTCTTCTGAATATAATGCTCCCCAATCTTCATATCTATTACCATCATTATAATTAGACATTATAAAAACATTAATTATTTTCCAAATTTAAAAATATTATTTTATAAATATAGCTAAACAAAAATCTTCCCAGTAAATAGAGGCTTGTGTTACGATTACACAATGCAATTTTTTTAACGCTAATGCAGATCACAAAGCGCTATCAGCGACTCTGCATATTCATTTCCGTTCCTCATAACTTAAAATATACAATAATATACAATAAAAATTTCCAAAAATAACAATGAAAAACGCCGGAACATTTGATATTTAAAGACGGTCCGTTAATTTTGTTCCGTTCCTTCGATTCCTTTTTATTTATTTATTTATTTTTTGTAGTGTAGTTATAGTTACTGTAAATTTATTTTAAGTATACATTGATTATTATTTATTATCAATTTTTCTGGTTATAACTGGTTATCATCAAGAAAAATTTATTTTATTGGATGAAACTATTAGACAAACTTAAGAACATTTAAAGGTTTAGAACTTTTATCACCCGAAACATTACTCATGACCTCGAAAGAACAGGTAAAAACGTCACCATTAGTTAGAAGTTCATCAGAATTATCTGATGATAATAAAAATGATACTACGGATTATTTTGAAGATAATTTACAAGAATTGAATAGAGATATTATTAATAGGAAGAAAAGAATGTCAGATGCTAGTTCACGTTCATCCACAAATTATGCGGATGCATATTTTAATCCTGAAACACAATTAATGATCAATGAATTAGAAAAACATGTTGATGAATTAGCAAGGTCTCAAGATCAAATCAGTGCGGTGCATTTACCAAGAGAAATCGCTAATAAATTAAAAAAAGATAAAAATTCTTTATATAAACAAAAAGTAGTTGAAGATGAAGAATTTGAATCTGATGCTACTACTGATTACTCCGATGATGATGACGATGATGATGAACAACAAGTTCATTCTGAAGAACCAGAATCTATGATATCATCTGATAAGGGTGATCAAATAGAAAATGACACGGAGAAAGTGTGGAAAAATTTTGATTGGAGTTTAACTGTTGATTTAACTAACATGAAATCACAATCCTTAAGAAATCCTTATAGAAACTCTGGTAGTTTTAGTAGAAATTCTTTAAAGACAACATTCAAAAATAGTTCTTTACAATATTCTAGATTAAATAATAATATTAATGTTCAGCAGTGGAAAAAAGAGAATCCAATTAAAGATTTAGGAAATTATAATAGTAGAAGAATTTATAATTATAGAACTTGGCATTCTGGTCCCGATAATAAAAGTTATGATGGAAATGGAGGAATTTTAATTAAAAAAGGCAACGTCAATGATGTGAAATCAAATAATTTTGAACTTATTAAAGTTGAGGAATTGAAGAAATGTAAGATGATAATAATAATTAATTTACTTTTGAAATGTTTTTATGAGTATTATTAAGTTGATATCGGTTTATATTTACTTTTGAATGAAAAAAAAAGCGGTAGAACATGTAAAATTAAGTGTTGATGTATCTCCACATGGTCTTTCGCTACATAAAAGCAATTTTGACCAAGGTAATGAATTAATTTATTTCTGAGATTTTGCTTTTAAAAAAAACAAGGTTTTCTAAATCATTATATCCCCATTATACATATTAGAAAATGAAGGACAAACATCATCTTCATCTTCATCTCGAGGAAGAAGTGAAGATTCATTGTGTATGTACCGATGCATTATTTATTTTGATTTTTGTCAAGTTAATCGATTAAAGTTATTAATTATTAATTTATCTCTGATATTTTAGTATCTGGCGATGCATTACCAGGTATTTTATTAATTTATTAATCACGCATTTTTAAAATATTCGAAATAATAAAAATTTTCTCCGTTTCTAGATAAAATGTTAGTTCGAATAACAAAGTTGGATTTTGATCAACCACGGTCACCAAATTCCAAAGCAAAATCATCTATAAGATTAGTTATTCATTCAGTTACACATCACACGAAACCAAGTTCATCATATCAAGAACAATTAAGGAAAATGTTTTTATTTCCTTTTGATTATCATTCTTTTGTGTTTGATGCATTAAAAATTGATATTTATGAACATGCGAGTTTCTTATATGCAAAGAAAAAATTAGGAAGAGTAATTATTAGGTTAAATACTTTGAAAGATTCCATATTGGAACAAAAGGATTTTGAAGGGTAAATAATCATTTTTAATATGGTAAAAAGGATTAAATTAACGTGTTAGCTTGTTTTTTTAGATCTTTTCCATTGGAACTTAGTGGTGATCCGCATCCTCATAGAGTTGGTGCAATAAATATTGCAATAAAATTCCACTTTCCAAATGATCCGCCTCTTCTTTCTCCAAACCCATCAAAACCCGCTGTAACTCGTTCAAAAACAGCACCAGCTTTGCTTTCAAGCAGTAACAAAGATCAAAATACACAAATATTAACTCCATCAGTACCAAATTCAAGAGGAATTGTTGATCAAGAAGTATCAACCGAGATAGAAGATGCCGACGAAGGAGAATTTGCAAATATATCTCATCCTGAAACGAGGACTTTAGGTATACTTGATATGGTATTAAATCAGGAGACAAGAGATGCTATCAAAGAGATTACGGTATTGTATCATGCTTTCTTTGATCATGGTTGGAGGTTGAGTAAATTGGAATTTTTGAAAGCTTATATGTTGTTGGAGAAATATTATTCCCAAAAGCCAAAGTAAGTTTAAATTTTTATTTCGCTGTTTAAAAAGAATTGACGAGTTAACTATTTTTTTTTTCATAAAGTCCAGTGACAGGATGTTTATGTCAGGACATAGAAAGAATTCAAACAGCTCAAAAATATTTGAAATATTCTATGGCTTCATATGTATGTAATCTATTTTTTTTGTTTTAAGAATTCTTTAATTAAAATATTGTTTTATTTATTTTAGGGATCTTTTTTATTCAATTGGTTTGGATATGGTCATCACATGGCTCCTTTAAGTAAGTCCGTTTTTACTAATTCTATTTTATATATATCATTTTCGAATCTTATTTTGTATTTTTCGTATAGATGCAATTAGGATAAATTCGGACCGGAAAGCTGTTCAAGAATTCTTTTCGCTAGGGAAAGATGATATTATTTGCTGGGAATATGGTCAAAAAACCGTATCTGTTCCTAATTACATGGTAATTCATGATCCAGAGACTAATTCTATAATTATATCGATTAGAGGAACAATGGTAAGTTTGTATTTAACTTTTAGAATAAATTTCTCCATCCAAATTCAATTCTCGAAATTTTAAACTCCTATTTCACATTTAGAATGTAACAGATGTTATTACAGATGCATTAGCACATTATGAACCTTGGAATGGAGGATTTGTTCATAGAGGAGTATTACGTAGTGCACAATACTTAGTAAATCATTCATTAAATGATATTAGAGAAGCCATAAAAAAATTTAAATCAAACGCGATACAAATAATCGGACATTCATTAGGAGCTTCAGTTTCAGCAATCGTCACGTTATTATTAAGAGAAAAATGTAAAGATTTAATTAAACAAGGAATTGATATACATGCATGGAATTTTGCTACGGCACCTTGTTGCTCTTTAGATTTAGCCCATAAAGTTGAAACCGAAGAATGCGTTGATAATTTTGTTAATGAGAATGATGTTATACCAAGATTGAGTTATGGAAATTTAATGGATTTTAAAGAATTAGTTAAATTTGCTGCTAGTGAATTGAAGAATGAGAAATATAAAAAGGTTTATATGAAAAAAATTTGATTTTATTTATTAATTTTATTGCAATTTTTTTTTTTTTTTTTTTAAATTTTTAATTTTGTATTATTTATAGTTAAGTTCAAAAGACAAATTGGCTAAAATCCTAACATCAATTGATGATTATCGAACGGCATTAAAATCTATTTCATCAGCACAAAAATTATATATACCTGGTACAATATATTATTTATATAAAGGATTTCATAGGTCACACATTAAATCTTCGATAGCATTCTATACAAAAGATACTGTGTGTGAAAAATCTAGTCCTGATTTATTTACAGACATAAGTTTACGTAGAAATTGGTTATTTCATCATTTTCCTGATAGGTATGATAAGAAATTCAAAGGAGTAACAAAATTTTTATTAAGAAAGTTAAACGAAAAAGATGGAGATAAAATTGGTAATAAATTATTTAAGAAATGGAAAAAGGTTGCTGAATCTGATGTTGTTAATGATGAAGGTGGTAGAATGGGAAAATGGATGTCAAGAAGCGGTCATATGTAAAAATGTATCTTATTTTATTTTTATTTTTATTTATTATGTATCCAACGTTTTGTATTTATGTTGATTATTATTTTTTAAGTTTAAATAGTAAAATTAACATTAACCCTTCTCATTTTAAAAAAAAAATTTAAATTGCTCTTTTATTCATTTTTTCTTGTACTAATGTAATTGGCACTATTTTCATATAAAGAATTGACTCATTTTGAATATTAACAATTATGTTTTTCTTTAGGGATTTCCTACCAGGCCCCTTTACCCATGATTTTTTTTCTAAACCTTCATCCTAAATTCCACACACTACTAAATTAAACATTCTCTCTATCAAACTCAATATTCTCATATTTATTCTTTTCAGGACAATTTTATGAATTATGATACCATTATTTATAAATAGAACATTGTCTCTTATTCCTTTTTCTTCTTGCATCTGAAGTTTCTTTTCAAATATCAATTTTGTTACTTAGATGTTTTTGATATGTTACATTTATAAGAAATCTACATTCAATACAAGCTAATTCATGGTTTTGGTTATGTATAGAATCTCAACTTTGGGAATTTAGAAATGGAAACATAAGTTTTGTAATGTTTGTTTCATTATAAACTTTATTTATTTTTTTTTTGTATAGAAATATTCTAACTAAATGCTTCTTTCTTTTTATAAGTTCTTAAAAAATTTAGAAATATAATTTTTTTTTATTATAAAAAATATTCTAACCAAATATTTTTCTTTTTTTTTTTTGTAAATTCAGTTTCTTAGCTATGAAACTTACTTTTTTTTTATAAGAAACAATAACTAATATTTCTAAATTCTGGATTTAAATATAATTGAATAGTTAGTATAGTTTAATAGAATTTATAATTTAGTAAATTTTTAATAAATAAATATAATATATAAATACAGTATTATTACAATATAATAAATCAATTTAATAATATACTTTATTAAATATAGTTAATATATAATTATAATGATTTAGTATAGTAAAATAATTATATATAATCATTTATTATATATTCTAATAAAAGAAGAATTCCAATCCAAAATTATAGTTAAAATTTAGATATTTTACAAAAAAAAAAAATCTTTATACTTAATTAGGGCTCCAATCAGTAATGGTAATTACTGAACTGAACCAATCAGTTTCGGTATCAGATCAGTATCGGTTTTGCAATTTACCGAACTGAATCCTTCGGTAAATATACAGTAATTTCGGTATCAGTATCAGTTTTGTGATTTATCGAACTGATTTACTGAATACTGTATATATATATAGATTAGCAATCTAGATTATAGATTGATTTTATCAATATTTTTTTTTAATCTCTTTTTTTTCATACTTCCTTTTTTCTCCATACTTTTCTTTTCTTTGTAATTTTTAATTTTAATCTTAATTTTAATAATAAT
>QKYT01000710.1:30536-43276 GCA_003550305.1 Glomus cerebriforme
TTGGTAACGAATGACTTTTAAGTGTATTCTGAAATAGATTCTATATCCGAATATTTCCGTTATCTTCTTTATGTGCTACGTTTTCCTTCTAACAAGAAAGTTCTAAAAGTTTGAAACAAAGAAGTAAGTTCATTCATACAAATAATAATAAACTAACATTATTCACTTATTTATATTTTGTTCGGAGCGAAGCGAAAGAACATTATACTTTTATGAGTTAGTGTGAAAAATTGGTATCACGTGGAGATTTTGTTTCGCCGCGTAATTGACGAATAAAAATTTTTGTTTTGACTGTAATAATGTCGCACAAATAACAAAGTTCCGGATTCCGGAATTCAATGGTTTCCTTATTTCCATTGCCTTGTATTTTTAAGTAATTTGTTTACTTTATTTTTTCTTTGTGATATATTTCGGCTGAAATTAATAAATAAGAATCTATCTATCTAATTGTAACGTTTAGAGTAACTGTATAAATAAATGCTTTGAATTTGTGTAACCTAATCACATTACGTTACATAAATTCATTTTATAACCTGGATCAAATTGTAGTACAAGGTTACGCAAATATCCAAAAATGGAAATTGATGTGCATACACATAATTCTGGCCGGAATTGAATTTTAACCTAAAATTAAGTTCAACAAATAAATTTAGCAAAATTATGACTAAAACCGTTTTGTCTTAAAAAAATTATTTATTATTATAAATTTATAAATTCTATTTTTAATTTAATGACAATAAATAAAGGTCACGGACTCACGGTTCATTATTCGATCATTTACTATGGATATAAAAAAAAAAAATACTGGTAATTAATTATTAAGCACACCCCTTTAATTTAGTACTTTTTTAGTAAAGAAGAAAGTAAAAATTTAAAATATTAATAACAGATTTATTATTCGCTAGATATTAAATTCACATTTACTCTTGTTAAAATTTCATTTGTAGTGAAATTTACAAGTTGTAAAGGATTACAATGAATGTAAAAGCATTATTTATTTTCATTATAGTTAAAGAGAAAAATAATAAATATCACGAGTTGATTATAAAATGTCAAATCATCTCGGACTTTCTTATTTCTTAGCATTAAATCGTAATGAAACAGAAACATACTATATTCCGAATTTTTGAAATAAAATAACCAATTAATCAATCACTTGGATTTGATCTAATTTAATCTGATTAATCTAATTTAATTTATTTGATATTATCTTAAATATACACTTTATAATCGTAATATTTTTTATCAGTAACACAAATAATAAACAAGAATTATAATAAAAAATTTGAAACAAACAATATTTATAATCAACTTTACAATCAATCTATACTAAAGCTCACGATCAATTTTTGTACGTTTTAATAGCAGTTTCTCTGCAAATTCTTTTTTTTATTATTATATTCGTCATGATAACCTAAACAAAATAAGATAAAACGCATGCTGAATCTTTTATAAAATAAGTAAGAAAATTTACACGTAATACTCAATTTTTAGAATGAGAGATTGATACATAAGGTTCACGGTCAATTTTATACTAATTTTTATAATTAATCAGCTGAATATAACGAAACAGAAAAATTTTTTTAATAATAATATCGTGAATTTTTCACAAACTTATTGTTCCGACGTGCTCTATCCTGCCTTTGCTTTGCTTCTTGACTTTTACCAGGGCCATACTGAGCATTCGGATTATAGCGATTGGATATTGGATTGAATGTATCAGCACGATGAGAGATATTGTTTAGTGCATAATCCCAATCGGATGAGTTACTCGGCTTGCGCCTGCTGTAGTAAAGAGAATTAAATAATAATGAGCGAAATGCAAGAGGATAGCAACAGTTAAAAAAACAAAAGAAAAGCTGACGCCAATACTCAACCGGCAACAGAAATATAGACCGCCGCATACTAAGGTGCTTAAAACGATTATGGTTAGTAAACCCATTTTTCGCATTATGACAAAATTTACTTTTAATCAATTAAATAAGAAAATATAAACAATGTATTACTTTCATTATATTGTACAAAAAATTACGCCCAATTTACCTGTTTTGTCTTTCATTTGTTTTCATTGAAAGGGACATACATAAGTAACATAACCAGGCTAAATGATCAACAAAAATCTCATTGTTTATTATCCATATCAGGATGTACATTATTATCTCGCATTTATATTTATTCAATTCCAATGAGTCTGATACAAGATGTTATTGTACTTAAAATTTAATAGATTAAGTAAGTAAAAAAAAAAAAAAAAAAAAAAAATTCAAACCATATCTTTTGAAATTATTTAATTGCATCTTTAATTCTTATATGATTTTTTTTAATTCAAAAGTTAGAAATTTAAAATTAAAAGGGAACTTCTTTAATTATTAAATTGCTTACAAATTTACAAAAAGACATTAAATTAATCATATGCTTGCAGTTTGGCACGTCTGAAATGTGCGATCAAACTTACTGTTTTGGTTAATATTCGACCAATCATTGATCGATTATTTTTTTGTTTGATTAAGCACGTCAATTACATAAGCATGATACTTCTAGCACGAATTTTTGGGTTACTGTAATTAAAATGCTTCTCAGAAACTTAAAATTCGCTTAGTGAAATTTATTACAAATGGAATTCTTACGTTAAAATGAAAAATGCGAAAAGCAAAAACACTATTACAATGACAACTATAAATTAACATCAGGTTTGTGGCGCAGCTGAAAAATTGCGATCAACTTAATGCTAGCGGAAATCATCATAGTGCAGGCTGGATTTACACGTAATTTTTCTCGATCACGTTATGAAAACAAATGAGATACAGAATTATTTTTATTAAAAAATAAATTATAAAGAAAGAGACTTTGTATTTAGAAGTTTTTTTTAAAAAATATTTTTAGTACATTTTGTGTGCATTAGTTATTAAATGAGCTTTAAATTTTCTTTCTTTTTTTTTTTTTTACAAACTAATAAATTACATAAAAATAGTGCAGTTAATAACAATTCTGATGAAGCTTTTGATTGTCTCTGATCATTTTTTTTTAAAAAAAATTCTCATTCGCAGTGACGTTTGTTATGATTGATTTTCATCAAAGCTTGAGTTTGGCGCAGTAGTGTAAAGAAACAAAAAAAAACTTACTTTTTCGTCTCAATCCTTGAATCTGATGAAAGATCTCAATACAGCAGCAGAAGCAAATTTAAGTATCATGGATAAAAAACCATAAGGGGAGCATACTTACTTGCAATATTCCGTTACTAAACTTTTGCTTCGGAGTTTTTGCAGTAGATGAAATGCTCTTAAACCATCTTCATGAGATTTTGGATATTTTTCTTCCCCCCGTTTTTGCTTGGCGCTACTGTGCATTGATTAAACATATGACCAGATTGACCACATATGAAACATCCTCTATAAATTCCTTCCTAATTCCTGCTAAAAAAAACGACGTCTCGTTTAATTTAAAAATGGGGTTTGTGTAGTTAACGAAGAACCATATATTAACAATCAAACCTTTCATCATTGATTGTTATTTGCGTGATAAATTAAAATATTAATAATAAACTGAAAAGTTTGGGAAAGGTTTTTCAAGGCGTACATATTATATAATCATGTGATAAGTAAAGATTTGTAATCTATTTGTCCGTCCTCATATTAAAATGAAATTTATAGCAAATAAAATCGCATATTGATCATTTCGTTTTAAGTATTGATTCTCTTTTTCTAAGTCACACGATATAAATACCAGGAACGAAGCTTTAAATATTTGCTACGTTTCTGATATACAGATCATCTTTTTTTTCATAGAGCTAAGCTAAATGAAAACTTTTCATTGATAGTAATAAAAAGAGAATATTTTATCATCATCAATATCAATGGATTACTTTCCTACTTTTTTAATCCTTATAGAAGAAGAAATTGCTCATGTATTGATCTGCATTACTACTTTAATTATTGAGCATTATCTCAGTTACTAGTAAGAGTTCCTGATAATGCTCTTAATCAAATCATTTTCATTTTTCAGAATAAAGTATCTTATCGCTACTGTAAAAAAAATTCTTACATATGCCGTACTATTTTTTATAATAATAAACTGTTTAACATTGGGAAAAAGGTTCCACACAACAGTAATAACAAGTTTGATATGCGATCCACAATGAATTCCATGTACTCAATAACTAAAAAATATTTTAAAAGTATTTTTTTCTCAAATAGCTCTATGTTTGGTGATTTGTAATTTTTGCAACACGCATAAATTTCAAGAAATTATTTTCATCTTCCGATCATTTTATAAAATAAACTCATTCTAAAGTCAACATTATTAGTTCACTATATCATATTACATTATGGTCTTTGAGTTTTTACATATTGACAAATTTCAAAAAAAAAAAAAAAATTGAAAATTTAATATAGTGCCAATGTATTTTTCTTTTTAAAAAAAGTTTGTTTTTATAAATAAAATCCTTTAATAAATATAGTAATATGAAATGAATTATCTAAATTACAAACTAAGAAATATTGTAAGATATCTTACTACTCTAGACTTAATGTTTAAAATAATTCAAGAATAATAAATCAAATATATATAAATCATATTATCTTTTAATTTAATTCACAAAAATTTATCATTTAAATATCTAAAAAAATTATTAAAATAAGTTTAATAATTTAATTTTAATATCAATTAAATTTAAAATGTTTTTAATTATTAAACAAAAATCCTTTACCTTCAGGAATTTCCAATTCATCTTGTTCTTCTGAATGAAGATTTGGATTATTGTGTACTTCCTCTCGGTCTGTAAAATAAAAACAAAAGCAGATTTTAATTATCTGTTATAGAAAGTTGAAATAAAATTATTTACATACCATTATCAACATAAGTATAATGTTGCATTGTTCCCATATTATTATAATCATTTTGAGAATCTAATAAAAAAAATTAAATAAATCAACATTTAACAAAATGTTCATAATTGAATTAATGCATTAATTATTTAACTTGCCATTTTTTATTTGTAGCTTTTTAAATCTTTTGGTTAATCTTTCACTATTAACTAAAAATATTTTATGATACAAGTTAATATTGATTTATTCAATTTATTTTGAATAATAAAATAAAATTACCTTTAAAAATACTGCTTCTCTTTTTTGATGTTGATTTACCAAAATCATCAACTAAAAAACAAAAATTATCTATATATCATATAATGAATTAATATAATTACATAAGTTTAATAAACACTTACTATTATCAGGAATATTAAAGTCGTATGATTTACTGTGAAATGCTAAAAAAATTATAAAGATAATTAGCCATTTATAAATAAAATAATTTTAAATAAAATTGCCATTTATACCTTCTTGTTCTTCTGTTGTCATTAATTCAAAAAAGAAATTAATATATATCTCTATTTTAGAATAAACAACCAAATCTAAATATAACATATATAAATACCTTCTGTTGCATTCCTTGGTTCAGGAAAATTTTCAAATTGATGAACTTTACTTGTAAATGATTTACTTGTGTAATTTGTTTCTAAGTTACCTATTTCACTCATTTTTAAATTATTTTTTTCTTCTGATTCATTTGGCATATTTTGATATGATATATGAATTTCTCTTATTTTATTCCTAAGTGTATAAATATCAGGTCTCTTTAATGGATCAGCATCCCAACATTGTTTCATTAAANTTACATATTCTNANGGTGTTCCTGATATTATTCTTGGTCTTATACCATTAATTATATTCATAGCAAGATCATAATCATGTTCATACTTAATAAATGGTGGTTGTCCAGATGAAATTTCCCACATAAGCATTGCAATACTATAAATATCAGAAGCTGTTGTAGAATTTTTTCCAGCAATAACNTCAGGTGCTATATAAGGAAGGTTTCCATATATACTNTTTGATGATTTGTCTGCTGGACCACAAAATCCAAGATCACTAATTTCAAATCTTTGATCAATTTGTGAATATAATATATTTCCAGAATGCAAATCTCTATGAATTGCATCCTCATGGTGAATTCTAAAAAGTGATTTAGTTATATCATAAATAATTTGAATTCTTTTTTTCCATGTAAGTTGATTATGATTTTGTTGTAAATATTCTCTTAAATTTACATCCATTATATTCATTACAAGCATGTAATTTCCATTTGATGGATTATGTGTTAAACCATAACATGGAACTATATTTGACCATTTATTGGATATAGTTAAATGTGATTTAACCTTTAAAAAATAAAATACACTTTTGAATTTTGAATAAAAATTTCAAATATTAACCTTAAATATTTAGATACAAACCTCTTCAAACCATCTTTTATTTGCATTTTCAACATTTTCTAAACTTTTAAGTACTACTTTTTGTCTTCCAAATCTTTTTAATTGTTGTTCTTTAGAATCCCATTCAATATAATGTCCATCAATCCAAATTGCTGTATAAATTTCGGAACATCCGCCTTTTGTTAGGTATTCAATATTTTTTAAATTATNATACGGAATCCATTCAATAATNNTNTCCGGTTCAATTGTATTNATTTGACATTTTTGTATTAAATTATCAATATTATTACTTTCAGATGTCCAATTTGAAAAGTTTGCTTTCAAATAATTTCGAACACAAAATTCACAATATAATGTTGCTAAACATTCTTGATTGCAATTTTCACAAATTCTTTTTGTTCCTTCATTAGAAAGAATTTTATTTTGGTCATAAACTTTATTTATTCTATTTATTGCAAAAGATTTTTCATCATTTGTAAAAGATTTATCAGCAAGAGCCGTTTGTTGTACAAACTCATATTGTTTATCTATGTCATTGTAAACATCATAATCTATTAATGAAATTGCTCTACTAATTGCAGCATTAATTAATTCATATCGAATAATGGACATGGTGAAGTTTTAATTTATTAAAAAAAAAAGTTATTTTAAAATTAGAAAAGTAAAAACAAAAGGTTTTCAGAATGGAGTTTTTGTACTGTATTTAACTCCGAAATTAATGTAACACAAAATTTTTCATTGGTGAAAAACTGAACACAACGCTTTAATTAGTGTCATGTGTCACATAAAATATTTTAAACAGACTTTTAATGTTCAAAAATTACAACAAATAAATAAATAAAATTTTAAATTTCTATGCTTAAAAGCTTAAATAATCTTAAGTTACATTACTATTGCATTCATTTTATTAATTATTTGTCAACAAACATTTTACTGACGGGTCACTTCGACGAATGTTTCACTGACGATCATTTCACCTATAGCAACAGAATTAAAAAAAAATGAATAGAAATTTGAATAAATAGAAAATTTTTGAAAACATCAACCCATTTTTGATAATTTTTCAATTACGAGTTGCAATTACATCAATATAATTCTAAAAATTTGAAAGATAAAAACTATTTTGGTTATTATCAAAAGCATTCTTTTATATACAGTAATAAATAGTGCTTCGTTATACTGTACGGAACAATAAGTTTTTTTTTTTATAAAATCTGCTTAGTAATTATAGTCATGAATGTATTAACATAATTAAATATTGTAAATTTTTTTTTTAAGGATAATAATTGCCAAATTAAAGTTTTTTTTAAAAAAAAAATAAATAAATAAAATTATATCTTTTGAAAATATTATTTATTTGATCTGTTTGATCTTAATATCAGTAATAAAAAAAAAATGTGTTTCGAAAAATAATTATATTAATCAGCCAATTACAAAATTATAAAATTGTCACCTGATAAAGATTTACTGCTTGAATGTTATGATTTGAAAATAATTTAGGTGATATTAATTTTGAGAATGACGTAATAAATTTTAACTTTTATAAACTACTCTTGAATTTTTTGAATTTCTGATGAAATTTATGATAATTCATATCTTCTTTTTTTATAAATTCTATCATTCAAGATTTTTAATGGGCAAAAATAAAAATTTTTTTTTATTTAATACACTAAGTACCAATAAAATACTTTCTAAATTTAATCAACGTAATCAGCAGATAGTAGTCTCCCAGCTTATATGTAAAGTTTTGCTATCCCCGTTCTTGATATAAATTATGTTGTAATGATTTTTCAATAAACTTTTAATGAGTTCATCAATAGTCTATTTCTTGGGATTTAATTGTTTATGACATTCTTCAAATTAATAAAAAAAGGAAGAGAAAACAAGATATTTAACATTAATATTTCTGAATAAGAAAGAAAAGATGGAAATGAAATTTCTGGTAATCTAAGAATTTATTACTATTATATATTACTATAATTGATATAAATTCGAAATTGAACTTTCTGTTTGGAAGTTGATTTTTATATTAAACATTGATAAAATAACAAATAATTATTTCTAAAATTTTTTATTACTACATCTTTTTTGATCGATTTATTTATGATAACTTAACAGTACAGTTAGTTAACCAATTTTAGTAAGCAAGCAATTGAGGCATTCATCAAAATAGGAATAGCCCTTTCTCCATATATTGAAATCGGTTTATTAGGGAATGGATTTTAAGAAGATGAAAAGTTACGTCCAGATTTTTCAGTATCAGAAAAGAATGTATGGAATGTTCATAGTAACAATAAAGATATTTTTTCAATTCTTTTTTTGTTTGATCTTCGTGGCGCAGCTTTTTTTTTTTTTACCTATTGTGACGTAGATGTTAAGTATGTAATAAGTTATTAAAAATAATTTCAGAGACGCTTGTATTTTTTTCTATTATAAGTTTAATATTTTGTGGTATCTTTAATATTTAACCATAATACTCGGCAAAGTTTTTTTTTTACAACTTCTCTAACGTATCCAAAAAAAAACTTCATTAGATTTTGAAGAATATATTCGGATTATTTTTTTAAAAAATTTTGTTACAAAGAAAACCAATTTTTTTTTTATGGGAATCTATGAAATTTCTCCAATCATCTCCAATCAAATAATCAAACATCGATAGAATCCGATAATACATTCTCTAGCGAGTGATTTTATGTGTTGGTGATTAGTTTTTTTTTTACTTCAAGCTATCAATGTGATAGTAAAAAACATAATATGATGTCAGATTATTACGTGTCTGAGCATTAGACGCGAATAGAGGATTCAGAATTTTTTGCTATATAACCAATACTGTATAAAGAATATAAATTTTATTATCGCAACCAGTTATATTATTAATATTATTATTTATACATGTTTAAAAACTAATAAAAACTTCCACCAGTGAAAGTTTTATACCAATTGAATTTGAATTTTTCTTATACTATTTAAATGTTCTTATTTTCTAGTTCTAGTTTGACTTACAATTATTCAGTTTTTTTCTTTGATTTGTGCTATTCCTGTTCTTGAAAATTCAAAGATTTTTTTTTTTATTACAAACAAAAAGGATTATTAGAAAAATCACTACGCAAATCATTTATGATTTTCTAGTTAAGGAAGGAATTAATTGTAACTCATTACCGGGAGTGGTGTGCCTTTTGAAACATGAAACTTCCTCCACAAAATTCCTACAGTTACTAAAAGACACAATCCTAGGATACCAACGGTACAAGAAAGAGCTATAATTAAGGAATGATCTTGAGAAGTTGATGACGACAACGTTATTGTTTCTGTAACTGTTGGTTGTATTACTTCTTCAATCGCATACGTTCCAATAGAATCCATATATATACCACCACTACCATAAATAACAGTCATAGCACCCCCGGGTAAAATAAATGTCGTGTCCAATGTATCACCTGAAGGAGTGCCAAAACGGTATGTCCTTTTTTGTGATGATATTTCTAAATATTTTACAATTGCTGTATAGTTTAAATATTTACCATATCTACCACTTATCCTAGATATTTGTTCATCATCAGAAAAAGTATAACTTTGTCTACCACTTCCATTACCACCATATTTATTTCCCACATAATCATGTGATATACCGTCCATTGTCACTATATTATAGGTAAATTGAAGACTATCTACAACAATTCCACTTTGAATTCCTATGTTTTTAATATTAATACTTTTTATGTTAATAATACCACCATAATCTGGGTTTGTAATAATATCATTCATTAAAATCACTATAGTCATTCCCTCCCTTTCCACCGTACTTTGTTACACTTTTTACATTTATTGTCATAACTGAGAAAAAGGTAATAAAAAGACATGTAAGAAATATCTGTCCTTTTTAAAATTTTTTATACAATTTTATTATTCTGTCGTACACGAATACGTGAAACTGACGCCAATTTCCGAATTTGAAGAACAAGAGATCGGCACACATTTACTATTGGCCACGCATCTCTTCAGGGCCGGCATTATTTAATTTTGGCTGGAATTATCTAAAAAGGAAAAATCTACATAATTATTTAGTTTGTTGTCTTTTTATGTATTCGCTTTGGATCATGTTGTGGTAATCAATTTCTAGGAATGGAATAACTGGTAAAGTTATTACGTATTGCGTATTGTGTTTTTGTATTGATCGAAAAAATTTATTGTTGATTTTTTTTTTTACGAAAAGAAAAATTATTTTTAGAGGTTATGTGATTAAGATCACGCACATCTATCTAAATTCTTAAACTTTTTTAAAACTACTTAACAGTTAAATTATCTCAAGGTCACGCAAATTATAAATTAATTTCTAAAATGGTTTATGCAAGAGATAATATAAAAATCCGTTGCACATATAAGAAACTAAATTTATAATATCATAACACATAATAATTGATTTTATTATAAATTATATATTTTGATTTCATCTTGTTTCAAAAAACAAAAACAAATGAAATAGAACGATTCTTAATATCATAATTGTTGATTCTGTAGTAACAATAATGTAAACTCAATTCAAAACAAAAATATTTTTGGAAAGGCACAAATGACTACAGTTGTAACACTATAACAGATAATGATTCTAAATCTTAATTAATAATTTTTAATACTTCTTTCTTATTTATGAATATCATCAGCCATATTTGTATGTTAATAATATAAAAATCTTTTATTCTTAGATAACGATTTTAAATACCACTATCAAAATATCGTATTGCAAATTATAAACAATTGCATAATATTATACACGTGAGCGAAATATTTCGAGCCAACTTTAGCTTCTAAAACAAAAGTTCCTATAAATCTGGAAACTTTGTTTAAATTTCAGATAGTGTTGGCCAGATTGGCAGTAACTTCTGCTAAATTTCGCATAGATATGCAATAATTTCGTTAATTCGATCACATCAAATTAATTTGTAAATCGACTAAATAAGCTTGATAGAAATTATTGCAAATAAGATCGAAACTATCTGAGAACTTGACTATGCTCTCCAAGATCTAACAAACTTTCTGCCAAATTTCAGATAATAATTTTCATGATCTTTTGAAGCTTTATCACTTAGCCAAAATAATCCGAAACATGTATACAGATATTCAAAAAATTAATTTCTATCAGTTGATCAATAATAGTGATAATACGGTTAAAAATAATTTTTCATGGATCACGACTTAAGAATATTAAGAATATAAAAAATATAAAAATGAGTCAAAGTTATAACGTATAATATAAAATTAAGCATGATAAGTCATGTTACGCAAATTTGGCAGGTTGCCGGATCAATACGGAATATCTTGATATATTGAACTACAAAAGTGGATTGTGATTTATCAAACATATAAAAAGGAAAAAAAAAAGAAAAAAAAAGTATTTTGAAAGTGAAATCATTTTCATTTTAAACATGCGCAGTAAATCAAGTGAAAAAGACCATATATTTTGACTTATCGATTAAAAAAAATTATATCAAATCATATTATTAATTTTATTAATTGATCATATGCACGTACACTTTCTGACACATACCCATTAGGAGATGCTAAGGTAAAAAATCTAGAAGTTTCTTAATTGACAAATAAATCATAATGATATAATGATGGGCGCTAAAGTAAATCTTTCAAATTTTATAATCAATATTATGAAATCATGAGTCATATTTTATACTATGCTCAAAAGATATAAAAAGAGACTTTTTTCAATTTATATTTTCGAACCTAGAAACCCTAGAATAAACCATTTTTTTTTGTGATTTTTTTCCACTGTTAATTCAATATACTGTACATAGGCCAAAATAATACGTAGTGCCGGCCAAAAATAGTCCATGATATATCTCTTAATGATCCTTATATTTTGATTATATTTATATATTTTCACCCGGATAACTGAAAACAATTGTTCAACAAACTAAAGCTTTACAAAAGACGATAGAAACTTCATGCTATAATAGTAACCATCATATGACTTTATAGACACATATTCATTGCTGAAGGCTGATAATAGGTTGTACCTTTACAATTATATGTTGCTATTATGGATATATAAATTGTCAGAAATGGATAAAAAAGTGAGATAATTATGGCCTTTTCTTTTTTTTACTTTAGTTAAACAATAATTCCCTTGTTATTAGATTTCTTAACTTTTTTTTTATTTTATTTAGACAAACAAGAAGATGGAAGTTCTTATCATTCCATATGTCTGGATCTTTTATTTTTTGGCCTATTCACTTCAGCTCCAATTAAGTTTCTATCAAGGTAAATGTTATATTTACTTAGTAAACAGCAATGAATTTATTGTTTTCACATATTTAATTAAAACTAATATTTATTTTATTATTATTATANGTGTGAGGAGTTTGCAATGAGGCCATGTTGTTCATATTATAAACAGAATGTTTCATCACAAACTCCTCACATAGATAAGATATCCTTCTTTTAAACATATTTTTGCTTT
>QKYT01000710.1:44451-58661 GCA_003550305.1 Glomus cerebriforme
TATCAAGGTAAATGTTATATTTACTTAGTAAACAGCAATGAATTTATTGTTTTCACATATTTAATTAAAGCTAATATTTATTTTATTATTATTATAGGGTATGAGGAATTTGCAATGAGACCATGCTGCTCATATTATAAACAGAATGGTTTCATCACAAACTCCTTACATAGATAAGATTATCCTTCTTTAAACATATTTTTGTTAGTTCCTTTATGATTCTTTACACATTTATTTTTTTTTCCTTAATTTTTTATATTATTTAGATAAACAAGGGATGGGTGACTAGATTTTTTTCTTTTAGTTAAAAACAAGGGATGGGTGATTCCCTTGTTCTATCTAGTAAATATTGATTGACCACAAAATGAATTTGGTTACCAAATCCAAAAAAAATTTTATTAAGAATAAATTTTTTGCATGATCAATTTAAATGGTATGATTCAATCTACAATATTTTTAAGATATTCAAGAAGTCAATTTATTATTTAACCCCATCTAATTTTATTTTATATTATTATTATTTAAATAAAATTTTATCCAAAAATAATAGAATCTAGTTATTATTAATGATGTTTTTCTTTTAATATTTAATTATTTCTATTCAGTATTAATAATGTTTATTCTTCTAATAAAAGTTTGAAGTTAATTTAAATTGAAAATGATAATGATATAAATGGTATTATGAAAATTAATTTATAAATAATTTTTTTTTGCAATAAAACTTAAATATTTATTTATTTACTGGAATACTATAAAAAATGTGGAAAATCTGCAATAATCTTAATACTTCTGTATATTACCAACTTATATGTTAAGAATTATGTGATTATTTCTTAAAAGTATCTGTAACCGACATAATTGATATTTAATTCAATATTAAACAATTAATTATGACTAAAATAATTCAATCTAATATTTGAAGGTATCCTATTTAGAAAAAGTTTAATAAGAGCTTGGCATTTAAATTATTGCAGATTGCAAAAATCTGTGATCAACAAAATAATCACGATTATTTCAATTATTTTTAGTTACCGGCTTTTTGGTTACAGTACTATACAAATTAAAATGCATTATAATCAAAGTGTCAAACTTCTTTATGTGAATAATAAATAATGGATGAAACTTTAGTGAAGTCCCAAAATTACTTGCAAAGCACTTGTTATGGATTGTTTACGAAAATGATTTCTCAATCAGATTTAAATCTGGAGAATAAGGTGGTAAAAACTCAACTTTTCCGCCTAATTCTTAAACAATATTGATAAAATCACTATTATGGTGAATTCTTGTATTATCCATTATAAAAACACTATTTGGACCTGGAAATGGATACATTTGAGGAGTTCATTAATGATTTATTAAAAAATTCATATTTAAAACATTATTTTAAGCAATTCATTAGTCGTCCACTTTAAATAAAATAAAATCTTTAAAATTTTCTTTGTTGCAACTACCTCCATAATGTCTACAGCAATATATCCATAAAGTGCAGCAGGTAATATTGTATATCTTTTTCCATGAATTCTATACTCGAACATCCGTAGATTCTATTCAAAGTTCTCTCATCTTTGGCTGATTCATCTATAAATATTAATTGATCTGGCCTATACTGTAATCCTATTGTAAAAATGAAAGCACTGCGTAATAATTCATCTTTTTCTCTTGCTGCTTTTGTTAACTGATAAGGAACCCATAAATTTACAATTTATTAAATAAAATATAACAGATAAAGTAAAGAGTAAAGCTTCAAATCCTTTTACGAGTAATGCCACAGTATTTTAAACAATGACTTAATGTAGAAATAGAAATACTTTTATTCATTCTATTTTGTATTTCATGTATAAGTTCATCAAGATAAGAATCTAGTTTTTTCTCATAATCTAATAAAATAAAGTAAAATTATTAAATATATAGATAATATAATAAAAAAACAATTGACATTAAAAAAAAACAATTTCAAATGACTTACTTCCATTTCACTATAATTAAAAAGTTTATGCTAGCCTCGTTTGCTTATAAAAGGATTTCTAACATGTTTCCACTTTCTATAATTTGTCAATGTTTTTATAACCATACTTTAGCTATCTGTTCAAGAGTATGATTCAAATATATAATACACTATACTAGGTCATCACTTAATTTTATTAGCATATTTTTAATGAGGAAATACATAGTTAACATAAGAAGAGCATGTGTAACACGATCCTTCAAAACAATTTCCTTTTTCTAAGAAAAATCTTCTTTTTTGACAATTTGTGTCACCTAATGACCTGTCATATGTAAAAAAATCAAAGGCATGTTGATGTTGAAAATGTAGAAAGAGGGCAACCTTTGTTTTATGATCAAAGGTTGTTTAAATAGAATTTTTTTTTAATTATTAATAAAAAAAACTCCATAATAATAATTTGATTTGGTAATTTTTTGGCTAAAAAAAAAATTAATCTAAGTTTAGTTTTTTTGGTTCAGCGTATTGCGGAAGAGTATGATTTTTTATTATTTTATTGTATTGTTTTAATAAATTAGGATAATTATTAATTTATTTTTAATTAGAAATGGTAAACCGCAGCACAATCGCAGTGATTGGGCCACAAAATTTAATATTTTTTTTATTTTTATTACCTTATTAACAAATTAAATATTAATAAAAAAATTTCTAATTTTTTTAGTTTCAGATTCCCCACCTTCTTGAAAGGCTTCAGAATGCAACCATTGCTGCAACAGTCAGATAACCATGAATTTATTACTTGGTTAAAACAATTGAATCTTTGATAAAAATTATAACGTAATTTTTGCTCAATTAATTATGCCTAACAGCTTGCTTTATAAATACTTGATCTTTTTTATTCATCCTATTTTACAAAACAATATAAATAATTACAATATAATCTTTTGAACTGATTTTTACACCATCATTATAGCAAAATAAAATTTTAATGAAAAAATATTTATTTGAATATATCAATGATTTTGATTATAGTACGAAAATTATAATATAGTATTATTTTTCACATGTAACTTTCAAATTCACAGGTCTAATGAGAAAAATAATCTATTTTAAATAAACTTTATAAATATAATTGAGAAAAATAATGTTATTATTAAACAAATATTAAAAGTTTAAAATAAAAAAATTATTCTTTATAAATTTATATAGAATTTAAAAAGAATAAATAATATGTTAAAATGTATTTAATTACGATATAATATTCATTTGATATATTAGATATATTAGATATATAATCGTTTGGTATTTTTATTATGTTCATCAATTTAATATTGGTTTTTGTTTATTCATTTTTAGTAAATATAATAAGTTGATTGAAATTACATAAATTATAAAGAAATATTGTATTTGAATTATTGAAATTATATCTTCTACTAAATAATAAACTAAAAATTAATATAATAACTATTTGTTTTTCTATATCTATTATATCTATAATTGTGATTTTTTAGTCCTTTATCCCGCCCATATACCCAGTTTTTTGTATTATATTCTATTTATATTACACCTTACACCTTACTCCTATATTTATTTGATTTATTATTATTTCTCCCTTTGTTCATAATTGAAATTTCCTGGATTCACTTTAGACTTTGATATAAACTCAAGTTGTAAAATTTTCTGTTCTGAATCTCCTTTTATGTTTGTTTCATCAATTTATTGCATGTTGGCTTATTCTTTTTGCAATGTTCTCGTGTATATCATTTTGCTATACATATTGTGGTGCCCTTCTATTAATTCCTTTAAGTTTCAGCCTTGCGGCTATACTTCCCCTGGAACCCAAACACTTTGGTTTCCTTTTTCTTTCAATTTACAAAGAATTCTATTTAAATTTCTACAATATTCAGTTGGTTATATTGTTGATGGTGAAGAAATAGTAGATAAACTCACTTTCTACAGTGAATTTTTCAGTAATTTTGTCATTCACTATTATGTTATTTGTTCTGTTATTAAAAATGTTTATCATTGTTTTAATATCTTTTCTTGGTGTCTTTTTCATCAACTGTTTCTGCCTGAGTTATAATGCTTTGTTAATGTCCTTAAAATGAATCCAAATTTCTCTTTTAAAAATCGTTAAATCTTCATTTTCTCCAAATCTGGTTGGGTGTTTGTATTACATGAGCTCATAAATAAAATAATGAAATAGAAAGGGAATTCTAGTCTAAACCAAACCAATCGGATCTGACCGGTCTTTCCTTGCCTGTTACGAAGAAGACCTCATATACAGTATAAGGAAGAGAAGAAGAAGTTTAAAGGAATTNAAAAAAAAAATACCAAACCCACCAGATAGAAGATATTGAACTAACTGACTGGTATTACTGGTTTCCTTGCCTGATAGAGGAAGGCCTCATATACAGTATAAGGAAGATAATAAGGAGTTTATTAAAGGAAATAGTTGGAGTAGTTGTTAAAAAGGACAGAGAGAAAATGAATTTTGAATAATAATTAAAAATATGATGAATGAGTTCTAAGGATATTTTAATATATTTAATATGATAATTNAAAAAATAATATGGAATTTTGGAGGTATTTATATAATTAAAAGATATTAATATAAAAATGAGTCAAAATTATCAATAATACAATAATAAATTACATTACGCAAAATTCCGATTATAGTTTGTTAATGACTCATGACTTCTCCCTAATATTCAAAATTCGCAACTGATTGATAAATTATGCATGATCAAAAAGGCCTAATTGAGAAAATTGATTAACCAATTAATTTGCCGTGTAATATATTAGAAATATGACTTCTTTTTTATACCTGTTGTAACCCAATCAAACGACAAATCCGACTTGGAATATCCCAAATCAAACTTATGTCCAAAATTTAACCCTACCCCAAACAAAATAATTAACTTTTTTTAAATAAATAAAGACCAAATCAGTATTTATCGTGTTTAATAAGAAAAATATTGAAATCTCTATATGAGGACTTATACTGACAACTTTATGTTATAAAAATGAAGTTCCAATTCGAAATTATTATTAGTAAGATTAATTTCAAAATTATTATACTTCTTTCTCCGTTTTTAATTTTAATAAATCTCTAGTTTACATATATAAATTGAGTCAGCTGAATAACCCAAAAGTTCAGTAAACCAAAAATAATTGAAATAATCATAACACGTGATTATTTTTATTGATCACAGATTTCTGCAACCCGCAATAAACCATATGGATATTGAAGAGAAATAATTCAGAGTCTGATTAGATATTCAACAATTCTTTTCAAACTAAAGAAAAACGGATTATGAAGTTGATTGTGATACAATCTAAAAAATAAAATAAACATTTTTGTCTTTTTGTATAATTTAAGTTGTATTAATGACAATATTATTGAAATAAATTTAAAAGAGGTCAAATAAATAAAATTATTATTTTATTAAATTTCTTTTTGGCAAATCTATTATAATATATCAAAAATTAAATAGATTGTTAAAATTTTAATTTAAAAATAAATGAATTATGAACAATGCGATAAAAATAATATTTCAAATCATCTTCACATAACGTAGTCACATATAAATGTTTAATTACTTTTTGTTTTTAACACCAACTCATAAACATAATTAAATACACCACTTTAGTTGATACTGTATAAGTTCTAAAGATCCTATAATAAAACTGTAAACTTATATAGAGCAAATCTCACATAATTAAATATTTACTGTAAATATAAAAACTCAGTAATTTTTTTAGTAATATCACGAATAATTTTTATTTGATAATTAATGTAGATGTAAACAATTAACAAAAATAAATATACATTTTGGTCTTACTTTTACAATGTATGTTTAATTTAAACATATCGACTAGTACTGTAAATTGTGATATTATCTATCTGTTCTAACAGCCTATCTCTTTTTGAAAACAAAGACCTAAAAAAATTCTGGTTCTATCTTTTATAAAATATCACTTTATTTTTTAATTACTTGAAATACTTCTACTGTAAATTTTGCAGGAATACCTATGTTAGGATAATCAGTACCACCAGTATTATAGCTCCAATTATTGAAATCAATACAGTTTAAATTACCCATTTTAGGACCACGATTAGGATCACAATAAACAGCACACTGTATGGTATTAAAATAACCTAATTTTGCAGTAGAAATATCTTTTCCATCTGTAAAATTAAATAAAAACTATCTGCAGTACGTCTCCAATTGGATTATAACCTCCAATTAAATATGATGAATCTTGAATTTTTGCTAACCAAATAGTTGCTTCTTTATTATCACAATCTTTATGAAAAGCCTTATTTTTAAATCCATCCTGACTTGAACGATGTAATAATTTAAATTCATAAGGAATTTTTTTATTATTATAATATGAAGAATCTTTCTTATCAATCCATATGTTTATGTAATTATACTTTCATGCATGCAATCAAACTAATAATTACGTACTATGATTGATTATGTGGCACAGTAATCAAAATACTGTATATGTAAAATACTAAAGTTAACTTTTGTAAAATTAAAAATTAATATCCACATGTGTATTGCTTTATAGATTTTATTTTGAAGAAAGAAGGATTATAAGTTCATAAAAAGAAAAGAAATAAATAATTTTCATCAGCCGATTAGAAAAAAAAAATTTTATCAGTAAAAAGGGAAAAATCAACCAATCAAAAAAATCATCTGATCAAAAAAAAAAATTTAGTCAGCCGTTTAGTTTACACATTTGTCTTGACAAATGTAACTTTTGTTTATAATAACTTTGACTTTTGTAAATGTATGAATGAAATACAAACGATAAAAATGTTTATTATTAAAAATTAGCAACAATAATCAGTGCATTCCAAGAAGTTTATTCCGAATAAATATTTTATTTTATTGTAAAGTAATTGGTTAGCTTTAATTTTTTTTTCCGTAGATTTAACTTCTAATTGGCGATTTCTAGTTCGGGTAGTTTAAATAGACAAGAAATGAGTGTTTCTAGACCAAAAATTAAAATTATAAAAGAGAGAATATAAGAATTGCAAGAATACATTTCGAGCGAGAAAATGATGGATAAAAGAACCAAATCGAGTCTGATGCCAAAAAACGATATAAAATTATTTTTCATGGGAAGATGCAATTGATAAGATTGATTTCAGAGACATTTCCAAAAAGGATGTAACTATACAATGTGGTCAATGCTTCGTTTCATTCACCGTTCATTAACTAATTATCATTACGTACTTTGTAATTGTTGAAAACTACAATCTCTCTAATGAGTTTCGGAAATTTCAAAAGCTCGATGTATCATTCGCCATCGATGAATACTCCAAAATCTTTATCACCAATTATCTATTGATCTAGCGATATTAGAGACATGATATTACCACCATTCGATGTGTCATGTTAAGATGAATCGAATGAGCTATATATCGTCATTTTTGGATCACTGGATGACAGCAAATCCGATTTTCGCATTTTTTTAAAAAAATTCGGATTAGTTGGAATTTGACCGGTTCCGATTCTTACCGGTTTAAACCGGAACCGTTCGGAATTCTGTGTGGTGTGGATAAGGATTGTGAGTGATTGTCTAACGAAAATTTTTAGATATTATTAATTTATATTTGTCCTGTAGAACATAATACCCAAAAAGATATGATAAATTAAAGTAAGCATTAAAAATATACTTTTTTTGCATTTATCTAGGCTAAAAATGCAAATATTTATAAATTATGTAAACTTGTAAAATATTTATAGTATGTGGCGTAATTTATAAAAAAGCTAGTTGATTATTTCAATTCTAACTATTTGTGGTTTATTAAATTCTTAGATACTAATTAATTTTATTCAATCCAGGATACTATTTAAGAGGCAATGTCTGATATAGAAAAACTGAACGATCAAATTATTAAAAGTTTATTACTGTATCTGTTATTACTAAAATTATCAAGTTTTCATTAGTATTAAATTTAATTTCATGAAATTATTAGTGATGACTTTCCAAAAAAAAAAATTTTTTATATGTAACCAGAGAAATTTATCTGAATAATAAAAAAATTTATTATTAAATCTTTCCAAATTTGGCTACGCGTGCATAACTTATTTCGATTCACAGATTACCCCCAGTGTGATAATAAATACAGTATATTCAAAGAGTTTAAATTATAAATGGAATTTTAAATGTGATTGAAAACAAAACAAATCACTAAAACGATCAAATGATGGATGTAAAGACTCACTAGTTGAACTGGGGTTTAGCTTTCACGGCTCAACTGTCTTCAGTCTAGGGATGGAAAAAAACTGGTTTAATTAGTTAAATTGATTTTTCATCAATTATATATAAAAAAAAAAAATATTATGTGGCGCAAACGAACAAATAATTACAATAAAATCTTGAGATATGGTTAATGGTTGAAACTGATTTTAAAAATAAATTTTGATTTAATTTAACACATAATTTATCTGGTTCTTTTAGTCATTCAGTTTTCTTTTGGTTACCTGAATATAATAAATCAGAATGAGAAAAATGTAAAAATATGGGTTTCACATTTTACTCAGATAAATTCAAATTAAAGGAAACTGGATTAGGTTAAATATCGGTTCTAACCTCTAGATATTATTATTGTCTTATTGCAAGACAGCTTATTTATTGAACATTTACTATTAATATGCAATTCTTAAGCTTAAAATTTTAAATACATTATTAAAAATCCAAAAGAAAACGAACAATCTAACAACTTTAAATATTTTGAATTCCTATATAATTAGCTAACCGTTTACGTCTATCTTTAACGAATCCATCTTTCGGCAAATCGTAGAATTCTAAGAATTCATCTATTTCTGGTCCTAAAAAAAGATTGTAATTAATTAAAAATAATGATAATTTAAGAAATTAAAAAAAAATAAAGAAATTATACTAGTGTACAGACCAGTCAATTTACGAAGTCGAGAAATATTACTAGGAAATTGGTTTGGGTATACACCATATTTATTCGCAATAATATTAATAGTTTCATTCCCTAAAACAAGGTTAGAGTTTAATTCCTTAAGTCTTTCCCTGCAATTATAAATAAAAATCGTACTGCAGTTTAATTTATAAAGAATTATTTGACTTGGCGTAATTAAAAAAAAATTACATACATTACTTGAGCTTGGGTATTGATAAAGGTGGTACCAGTGTTTTCAATAATTTCTGTACAAGAAGGAAAAGGACAACGAGTATTGTTCTTAATGCATTTATAATGATGGATATGACCGCATGGTAATAATGTAAGTGCCAGATTTTTGTTAAAAACTTGTAGTAGAATAGGTTCCTTGCAAAAATAACATGGGTCAGGCTCTTGATTCTTAACCTTTTCAATGATATTTTGAGGTATGAATTTAAGGCTGTATAACAGAAATTTCGCAACAGATTCCATTGAAAATGAAATAGAAATACAGAATAACTGCTTTTTTTATTTTACAATGAAAATCTCTTTACTGTATCTGTAAAAGAACACAAGTCACAACAGGTTTAAAGTTCCGCAATTTCACTGCGGTTAATAAGGTGAAGGTACGCCAACGATGATTTTTGCATAATAGGTTAGGAAATTATCAAAAATTACGTAATTCTCTATGGGGGAGAATCCATTATGATGTTACATAATTTCTTTTTTAGTAGTTAGTGGAAAACTCAATGCGGATTGCTGACTAGAATTAAAATCCTGAAAATTAAGTGATGTAATGTTCCCCTAATAAGTATCATTTTCAAACCCGGGTCACACAAAACTAAAAATGCCAAAAATAGCCGTTAATGGTCAAAAAATTATTCCAAAGATAAATTTACAGTCTGGATAAATTTCATGGGTCGTAACCCACACTCCTGGATCGAATTTTGGAAGCTTGAATTTTTGCCTATCTACATGATAAATAATCACTTTACAAAATAAAATTACAAAGAAATAAAATTAATTTTAGTAATATCGGGTTTATTAGACAGATCAGAGCAATATGCCTCAAACATATTTATGAAAAAAATAGTAGAGATTGAATTCATACCCAGAAAGTAAAGCAGGAAAACCGGATAAAGAATTACATTTTGGAAGCATTTGGACGTTTTTGGTGGCAGTCACGTGATAGCATATTCTATCCTATACGCTTAGAAATGAAAACTCTTGTTACACTTAATAATACTGACTTTATTATTACTGTAGTTAAAGGAAATTCGGTTTCTTTCATTCAGCCTGGTTATATATGGTATTACAAGTTCTGTTTGTAATACTCCTACTTGCGCAATTAACTTTCTATATCAAACATTATTCAGTTCAAAAAAAAAAAAAAAAGATTTTCTGGTCCGTTAATATGTGGATATAATAATAAGGAAATTATCAAACAAATTTTGGGTGATATTCCTTTTCAACTTGTTACATTGACAGTTGGTAAATTACAGATATTTATTGGAATGATGGGAGTTTCAGATTATGAGAATTTGGGATATGCAGTTTCAGGATATCTTTCATCTTTTATTTTTTATTATTGTGAACATTATTTGTACAACAAATCCATCAACGACATTGATCAGTAACCTTATATCAAGATGAGCAAATTAAGTTCAAATATAGTAGGAAAAAGTTGGAATGTTATAAAATTGGGATGGAAGAACTTTATTTGGTATTAATCACGTGAAAACCCAAAATCTAATCAATATTCTCCGAACGCCTTTCTTTGTACAATCAATTAATGGAATGATGAAATTATGATGACACAATTATATAAATACCATTTATATAAATTTACTCCCGCTAGCACTCCCTGGTATGAATTTTTACTTAATTGGAAAGAACAAAAATGTAATATAATAGAACTATATAGTGCTCGAATATATATATCCAGAAGGTTATCAATTCAAAGAAAGAGAACTTAATGCTTGGAAAGCGCATTTGCATAGTATTGGAGTACTAATATTACGCCATTTGATAAAAATAAATAAAATGAGCAGTTTTCTTAGTAGATTATAAAATCTTACCACAAACTGCAAGAGAAACAAAACAGGATTTTTATGGTAAAAAGGATGGTCTTTACATTCTGTTCTAGTTTATACAAAATCGAACGAGAATAGTCAGTTCTATATTGAAGCTTTTGATCACTGGTCATGTGATGCAGAGCAAGAATCCTTGCATGGTGTGATCGAAGTTCTTTATAGGAAGCCTGAATGGATAAGTATCATTTCGGATAATGGTCCCCATTATCACAATTCTGAGTTGATGATAATATTGAGTTATTGGAAAGAATGGTACGATGCAAAAGTAAATAAATGGTATTTTTGGAAGCCAGGAAGGCAAAAACTGCTATTGATTCTCACCATGCACAGGTATATAAATTTCTAAATAACCCTCAATAATTATCTTACTTGTATCATTCAATTAATTATTGAATCAAATTAGATCTCGTATTCAGTTAGAAGGAACGTTAAACTGGGATTTGAAATAAGAAATGGCGAAAATATTCAAGAAGCAATTGAAAATATTGCTGGAATTCGTTTAGCACATTTAGAATCTGATAGGGATGATGGTAAATAATTTGTTTTATTAGAAAATTGAATTGATGGATGATCTAATATGTTGTTTGAAAATAATAAAGAAAATAAAGGGAATAAAATAAAAACAATTCCCAGAATTTTAAATTATTTTGAATGGAGATGGCCAGAAGAAGAATTAGATGGATGTATACAAGCAAGGGCCTTATGGTGAGTGGAAAACCTTTACTCCAAATCAAATATCGAATTGGCAAAAGATAGAATATACAAGCCACAACCCAAATTTCATTACATACGACTTCAAAATCTTCTTGGAATATAATGGAGAAGATAATATAATTAGATAATTGTTTGTAATAATAAAAAAAAAATAAAAAAAAAGTGTGTGTTAAAAGAGAGGACAATCCAATGCCCGCATTGTTCAAGTAGGATTTAGAGATGACTATACAACTAAATCAGGAATAATAAAATAAATCAAGTTCTATTTTCCAGATATTAGCGTAGAGCGGCTAAAAGTGAAACAATTGCAAGAGGAATTGGAGAATTGGGAAACGATGTAAATAAAAAAGAAAATAGTGCGGGAATGATCAAAGTTTTAGAGAATGAGATGACGAAAGAAATGCAGAATAAAAATTGGTGGGTTTAAAATAAGTGTTTTTTATGAAAAAAACAATTTTTATTGTATATAATAATGATAATAATGAACAAGAATCAGAGGAAATTCTAAGTGACATAACTAATACATCATACGACAAGATACATCATATAACAAGTAAATAAAAATTCATAAAAATTCAGTGCTACTTAGGAAAAAAAATCCAATCTAAATAGTAGCGTAAAAGTATTTCCTCTGTTATGTGGTTGGGCGTAAAAAGGATTCAGAAAAAAGAATTGCTCCACAAATTGTAGCTATTTTAGAACGTTTCTTTTTGGATGGAAATGTTCATAAAAGCAGAAGAATGGACAAGATATGCGAGACAAACTAGTCGAACAACAAGAAAGTGGTGAATTAGGACCCGAGTAATATAACACGAGTTTGCTTAGAAAAATCATGTGGATCTTGCCTTTTTATACATTTTTTTATAATCCCAGTAAGAATTTTATTACTTATTTTAGTAACTGACTGACATTATTATAATTCCGGCCCTGAAAAAGATGCGTAGAAAATTTTTTTGACTTCTATTAATATTGTTCGGGGTCCTAGTGGATTAGCACGAGACATTGAAATTCCAGAAGTGTCTTCAATTAATAATTGGATAACAAGATTTGCCGCAAAGATTGCGTATTTGATTGATTTTAGATTATCAATTCGATAATGAGGATCAGTTACGTCAAGAGCTATTTCGTTAAGAAAAAAACTGAATTATATCGTTTATTAGATTTTTAAATGTATAAATATAAAATTATCCTGCTTATTAGATTGCTAGAAAAGCTAGCTAATTTATTATAACTAGATTTGATTTTGTAAAAATGTTAGGCTGAGATGCAAATTTTTGTAATAATAATATAAATTATGAAGTATTGAAAAATAAATGTCTATATGCAAAGAGATACAATATCTCTATAAGTTATGTAAATCCTTATATGTATTTGTTTAAACGATTGTATCTTTTGAATTCTATCGCTCTATATATACTTTTTCTTTCTCATTTCTTGGAGTATTTCAGAGTATTAATGTATTATAAATTTACTTGTAGATTAATAAAAAATTCAATTATCAATATAGAATCCGAGAAAGTTTAATTATTATTATTTTGTTATTGTGGCATATGGAAACATTTTTGTTCAATAATCATGAGTTGTTAAAAGTTAAACTGTTAATAAATTTTTTTTAACGATCATAAATTCTATTATAAAGTGATATGGTTTATTTATATTCGTGAATAATTTTAGAAAAACTTTTAATACTTAATTGAATACTTGGAGTAATTATGATTCTTATTTTTTTTTTTTTTTTTAGACTATCTTATAAATGAATCTATAATTAGCTTTCAAACTATTAAGTGGCTAAAATGCAAGACATAATGGTGTAGTATTCAAAAATTCAAATCAAAATAATTTTTTTTATTAAGATACTCGAGAATAGTTCAACTTAAACCTTTTTTTTAAAAAAAACACATATATGGTCATATTAAGAATAATAAATTAGAAATTTTCAGGATTTTGGATCAGTTGCATCAAGAATATCCACAATTCTTTGCCTATTTATGTTATTTTATTATTATTATTATTATTATTACCCTCCTGGCGTAAAATGTTTTAAATATGCAACAAATTAAAAAAAATTTAGTAAAGCAAATTTATTTACTTAATACTACTTTTATACTAAATTTGAATAATCGTTCAATAAAGTAGATAATTTAATCAAACACATGATTTTCATTTTTTTTGCAGCATGTGATTGATGACAAAAACCAGTGTTCGGAAATGACCTGGTCATTTGACCTTTTTTCGAAAATTCACAAAAATTCCGCAGTAAAAATTAAATAAAATAGAAATAATTAAAAGATACTTTCTCATAAAAGTTTATTCAAATAACTATAGATATACAATATACAAATATGAGTCAAAAGAGCCACAACAGTACGAGACAGCTAAGAAGTCATACAAAAAATACTTCTTCTACAAACGACCAAACAACAAGACCTACTACTTCTCTACAAATAGAAGAAGAAATAGTTGCTTCAACTTATCTTCACCAAACAAATAACAACACACTCAACCCAAATATAACAGAAAATATGGA
>QKYT01000711.1:38595-55692 GCA_003550305.1 Glomus cerebriforme
TAGTCCTGTTTCTGTAATACACAATATATCTAGTTCTTGAAGGGTGATTAAATCTAATAGGTCATTGAATTTATGATTGAAACCTTGTCGTATATTTAAAGTTNCTATTTTAATGTCTTGTAGAGAAAAATGTTGATCCAAGACATCTGATTCTTTATATTCTTGTAATGACTTTCTTGTGTAATTTTTTGAATTATATGAGCGAGTTTTTCNTTTAGTTTTATTATTAATTTTTTGTTGATGATTTTCTTTAATTATATTTAACGATGCTGTTATGTCCATTGACAAAATATTTATTGTTAGGTTAATATCAGTATGGGGTGTCTTCTTAGAGGTGTCAGCCAAAATATTCNGATTATTGTTAAGATTATTAATATTTTGATTCAGATTATTGTCTGTCATTTTTATTAATAATTGGTTGAGAAGAGGTGGATTAGTTGTTGTTGTTGGATCCAATCCAACTAGTTAAGTTTAACCAAGGTTTGGATTGTCNTGATGGGGTATATGGAGGAATTGGGTCTGAATCAGTGTAGAATGCATTTAAATCTGAGGTTTGTTCTTCGTAATCTGTATCAGTTTGTACTGTTTCCATGTATNCTGTTGGTGCCCTATCATTATATAATAGGTTAAGTTGCGAAGAAGTGGTGGTGTCTGCTTTCGTAGATTTGTTGTTTTCAGTGCCTGAATTTATTGATTGTAGTGAACCTATAGTAAAGTGGTGTTGAGCATTAGTAGGTAGTTTATTGATTTGAGATGAGTGACCTTGCNTTGTGTATTTTGGTCGAGNTAGGGTAGTTTTTTCTTTGTGATTTATGTCCTTTGGCGGTGAGGTTGAGCGACNTTTTCTTTGTTGATGTGGTGTAAATTGTGTGAGTTNTACTTTTGGTGACGCTATGTTTAATTCTTCTATTTTTTGGATTGATATATCTAACTTTGTATGTAATTGTAAGTTTNATTCTTTGACTGTTATTAGTTCTTTTGTTAAGTCTGAGTTTTGAGTAGTGATAGTTTGGACTTGCTGTTGTAAGTTTTTAATGGTATTTTGTTACTTGTCTATCAAGTTTTTTAATTAGGTAATTTCCTTTAGGATAATGGATAATTCGTATTGTGAAGTCTGGATTGGGGTTGAACCCTGTTGGTAATTTGAAGTTNAGGCTATTTTGGANTTGTTAGGGTTTTTTGGGTTCAATTGATTGTTTAATGGTTTTGTAGTTTTCTGTATAACATTGTTAAATTTTTTGTCTGGGTCNTCTATCGTTAGATATTGATGTCGTGGAAAATTTTCTAAGGCTTTAACGAGTTGTTCAGATCTGTTACATTTATTATAGTCATGGGATGGAGAGCCACAGACTGAACAAGATTTAGCTTGTGGGTGTAGTACGTATAATGTTNATGATTCGAATTTGAGTTTTTTGTTGCTGTTGGTGTAATGTTCAGGCGCTACACGTATAAACGCTGTTTTGGTTAGTCGTTTNGGGTGAGTATTAGTAAAGGTGCAGGTTNGTGCTTGTAACTTTTCTAGGAGTGGTTCTAAATTGGTAATTGTTGCTGAGATGGGAATACCCGTAAGTTTGTAACAATATATGGTTCTTCTTTTGTATTCGTCAGCTTGTGTTTCATTGGGTAAGATGCGTAAATTATAATTTTCATAGGTGATAGCCCATATGTCATTAATCATTATATCTTCGACTGATTTTCTTGAAGTGAATTCTATTTTTATTTGTTTGAATGATGGTTTTTTATTGTGATAATAATGATTATTTACTTTGTTATAATTGTTAGTGTTTGGCTTTACGATTTCTTCAAAATGGTTGATTGGGCCTAGTTCATCAGTGATGTAGTTGATGATATTTTGATTGTCAATGTGGTAAGGTATATCCATTATACGAATGGTGTTTTGGCGTTTGTTTTNCCAAAATNGTGCTATGATTTTGTTAAGATTATCTTGATCGTAAATGTAAAATTTAACTTTAAGTTCGGGTATAANCATATTATGAATTGAGTTTCTGATTTGTTGATTGTTGAACAATATTTTGACTATTTTGACTCCTTTGAAATTCTGTATAGCTAGAATTCNTGCAAAGTCTTTGTTAAACTTTTTGTTAAAAACGTGTCTAATTGCCGATTTTAGATTTGACAAAGAACTGTGTTGAAATGTGTTAAGAGGGGCAAAAGCTATAAATTGTCGATGATTGGTGTTTAGTTTAACATCAGAGATATCAATGATATCACTGTTTTGATCATCATTTACTGATATGGAAGGTGGTTGAAATTTNAATGATTGATCTTCTTGGTTTGTGTTATGTGTAACATGATTAAAGTCGTNTTTTTTGGAAATAGGGGTGAAGATATTGCCATTTTCTGAAAGATTTTCTGTGGCTTTGTTTTTTCCTTTGTCGTTGTTGTTAGAACTTTGATTAGGTGCATGTAAAGAATTTTGTAATGAATTTTCGGATAGTGGTTGGAGATTTTCTAATGTGTTTTCTATGAGNTTTGTNATTCGATTAATGGTCACGTGATTTTGTTCTTGGTTTGGTATTGTTTCGTTAANGGTCNTTTTTTGTGTAGAAGTTGAAGCAAGAATATTTTTTTCNNAACTAATATTATTTGTATGGTCGATGTCCATACTATCTTCTACATTTAAATGGTTGTTTGTTTGATGGTTATTTGTTATATCACTGTATGTTGAAGAAATTATTTCTTCGTCTATAGTTTTGGAAGTTTGGTTAGTTTGTTGTAAGGTTTCTGGTGAAAATGTTTGTTCTTGTGTATGACTTCTTAGTCTTCTCNTACTAGTATTAGATTTATGACTCATTTTGTGGATTTATAGGCACTTTGATATGTGTTTTATATATATAATGTAATAATAAACTGAATAAAATTATGTGTTTGCTGCGGAATTTTTTGAAATTTGTAAAAGTCTTTTGGAAAAAATTTAAAATGCAATCATTAACATTATATATCATTATATGATCACGTGACGGAGTGAGGAATATTGATCTCACCTGAGTGAGAAATAAATTTTCCCATAAAAGATTGGAAAAACTCTGTCTCCTAACTTTCAAAACTGTATGAATTCTGCAGTAACTTAAACCACATCTCTTGAACTTACTATACCCCAGGCTTATATTATAGCCAACATCCTTAGTTCACTAAAGAAATACTTACCCCACTGCACCTTGACCCTAGAGAGAGTCACAAATTAAAGAAAAACTTTTTACTATGACCCTTTCAGACAAAATACAATTTTCACTCACTTCAAAAAAATTTTCCTTCAATATCTCCACCCGTTATTTTCACGTAACCAAATGTAATCTACGTGGGTACAACAAAATATACAAATCACATCGCAGTAAAACCTTCCTTTTTGAACTTGATCTTCATTCACCAAACACCAATCAATTGGATTTACTGATACACATAAACGACAAACATGTGTCCACTTCCTCTAAAGAATACTTTTCTAATTCTCATACATTAAATAAAAATTCCAAATGAGTAAATTACTTACACATTTCTTTACCATACAAAAGGTTATCCCGAAATGTATACAACACAAATATTTTTACAAAATTAGAAATTCATTACTTTCCCAAATTACCTTTATTGAACACTGACAGAAATTAACATAAAGAAACCATTTCACCAAAATCTTTTTCAATTTCACTTACAAAAAATACCATTTTTATTTAGGGATTTTTATCCCTTGCAGTTATTTGACTGACCTGATCCCTTGCCCATTATCTTCACTGATTATTATGTCCAATAATTGAACGGGTTGTTCTTTACACCAACAAGGACTTCACGTGACCTCTAATTTTAGAGATACACCATCACATTCAAAACACGAAGAAGCTACCAACCTCACATTTTGAAAATTTAAAAAGAAACAACTTACTCACATCCACAGCAACCACCTAGGCATATCTTATATGTTTCAAATAACAAAAATTTGCCAAAAACATGGTTGGTCTCACGTTAACCTCCACATTTATGCTAAAAAGCTGAATTTTTACTGTATCATTACATCTCCTCCTTCTGTTTATGCAGGAAAACGTAATATCGCTCCTACAGACATTAATCCCAACTGTTATAGGATATCTTTCTATTCAGTCCAAACTCAAGAAAACAAGCCATTCATCATAAAAGACAACTCATATGTATGTTACACTATGATAACATCATTCCTAACACCCATTCGTATAATAAAATAATCAATAGGATGGGCGCCATACATTACCTTCTGTTTAACCAAAACCAAACAATTCACAAATGCATTAAACATATCAAATACAACAGAATATTACCCAAACCTATTAACACCTTTAAAATTCCAAATTATTGGAACCGCCGTACCCACAAATCAGCTAATAACCACTTTACTTCCCTACCGAAGTCAATGATCACAACTCAGGATTTAACTCCAAAATGTAACCCACATCTATTTTACAATAAACAACATTCGTCAAGAGGATATCCTGACCATAGATGACATTATCATCACAACGCTCACGCCTCCTCATCATCTCAAAGGAATTACCAATACTATTATGATAAAAAATTATCAAGATGACAATAATCACATTTTTTTACTTTTCTTTCAAAAAATTTATAGAATTTTTTCTTTTTTCTTTTTCCCATGCTAACGGATATTATTTAGAGAGTCTTCTGTTACATGTTATAGCCTTATATTATCTCTCTGCCATTATACTATTTTCTCTTTTTCTTTTATACAATTAAAATAAGGTGGACTATTTCTTGTCGAACAGCATTTACACAAGGCAGATTTTTTTTTCTGAAAGAATAATGCAGATCAATTAAGCTATTGCAGCTTTTTTTTGATTGTAATGATAGATAGTTTTATTTTACTTTCTTAATTAGCCAGTAGGTTTTACCTATACTTTTTTATATATAGGCATAGACAGTTCACTAAGTTCATATACAAGCTTAGGGGCTCAGTTACTCTTCTCTGGTAGTTCTTTTGGTTTGATTAACTTTTAGTTTTTCTTATTCATACTACTCTCAATTTGTAATGATACTGTGCTTTTCCTTAAAATAAAATAAATAAAATAAAATTTTCCCATAAAAAAAAAATAGTTTTCAGTTTATAACTTACTTTACATAATGAATTAAATATTTACAAAACTCCTGCTTATATTTGGCTTTAAAACTATGAATAATACCTGCATCTATAGGTTAAAGATGAACAGTTGTATTTGGTAGAAGATAAACAAGTTCAATATTAGTAAGATTAGGTCCTACTTTTTTTTGTTGTTTTTTCATTAAAAAATAAAGCAATAGCAGCTTGTTTCACATTAGGATTTGCTAGCATGTATTCACAGATTTCTTTTTTTATATCAATACTAACAGCAGTACGAGTTTGCCAAATAGATGGCATTGCATAAAAACGCGTACCTTATCAGTTATATTATAGGGAATTTTCCTTATATTTACTATGATATGGGACTGATCACTGATGATTGGTGTGATTATATTTTTAATTAATAAAATGATTATAAAGGAGGCATTTTCTATACAAAAAAGTTCAGACCAAATTATTTGTGCTTTAAAGGAGGGAGTGCTTATATAAGAGGTGCTTATAAAGGAGGTTGACTGTATAATAATTTCAATACTGTTTAATAACTTTATTTAAGCTTCTTTTGACTACTTAACAGAAAACATCTTCAATAACTATTTAAATATGGTATGCAACCATTACGGAACCTTTGACATACATATCACACAACAATGGATCAATTCATACATAGCTATGCAATAGAGTAAAGTTTTCTCAGAATTTTACATGATTACAAAACAGGCTCTATGTTCTAGACCCGCTTTGTTTTCTACTTTCTCTTCCATTTAAGATGTTGATCCGCATACTTCATACCAATACCAGATAATTATATACTTTTATGTTATATTTGCTGACAAATTGTCCGTATAAGACATGTGATTTCTAGAACAGGCATCTTTAGCAAAAGAAGTTGAACACATCTCCTTTTGTATATAGTTCACTTAGGTTGTTTGTTGAACATGCTGATAATATTTATAATTTGCTGTTGAGAATCATCAGACCACTTAGGTTATTTGTAGTACATGCTGATAAAATATTTATAAATTATTGTATTCGACCAACCACTGTTTCATGTAGTTTACTATTGATAAAAAATAGTTCAATGTATGTATGCATATATTTATTTTTATTGTGTTTATCTACACTATAACTATGTAGTACAAGTTCTTTGAACCTTAACTTTGAACAACTAATGTTAACTACAAGGCGCATACTGCTATACGACATCGTATACAACAAATAAGTTTTATGAATGTATCTGGGAATTTTTGAACATATTTTTGAACATATAGACCCTCACATTCTTATTAGACTCCAGTGTGTTACGAGTAGTTAGGTGGTTCACTATAAGTATTATGTTAACTCAGCATGAATGAGAGACCGTTTAAACAGAGGAAATTTATGGGACTTCGTCTCGTTGCAAAGCAACTGAATACAGAATTACAATGGGCCCATTATGAAATAGACGACTAAAAAAAAGAATATAAAGAATAACTATCTTAGAGGCTTATTTTGTTTTTAGTCGAAAACAAGTAATCTATAATGCCAGTGATATGTGAACTTACCTTTTTACTTAAGTATAATACTATATACACATGTATGTTACATCAACTTTTAAAAACGTAGATGATGTCCATCCATAAATAATTATCTCGTCTTCCTAGATGCAAAATAATTATAACATGACTATGTACAGGAATGTTATCTTTAATGGACATAAGACACTAGCTATGCATATAGAAAATTAAGTTTAGTTAGATACCTGAAGAAGACATACAGTATATACTACTATATTTGTTCCATCAAAGCGGTTATTTCCTATCTCCATTTATCATTGAACAAACCGCAATGAAGTCTTATGGCCGAGATAAAAAATATACAAAATAGGCAAATAAATGACGGTTTCCAAAACAAAAAAACAGAGTGAACTTCTTTGTAAAATACGTGCGTTAATTCCTATGAAATTTGTTCAGTTATCACATGTTATTCATTTTAGTTACTAAGAAACCAATAGATAATATTGCTAGTCAGTGATCCATAATGATGGTAATCCTTTCTTGTGATATTTGTTTCCAACGGAAGGGTTAAATACAGAAGAAGAGAGAGCCCAACATAATATTATACTATACTTTTTGTATGATCCAGGGACTATTCTTACTTTATGAGCTATAGTTCGTAGGAAGACAGCGAGTTCCTTATTTCCATAAACAGTCCCATATAAAACAATGAAATGACTATAGAAGAGGGTCAATATATGAATAAACTACATGTCAACCGTAGTAACAGATTGTTGCGGGATGCATCAACTATCTGAGTGAAAACATTATCTTGTTATTATACAGAGAGTATAAGAGGGAGACTTTGTTTCAGTCCTGTCGTAAACCATGAAGAATATTTTGAAACTTAGTTAGGCACCACGAGAAGCCAACGACTATTAATACAATGTTTCATTGGCTTATTTTGAAGAATCAGTATGTACAGTTGGAAAAAGATAACAACATTAATTCATATTATGCTTTTAGTGAAACAGCAGAGACAAGAGAAGAAGACTTGATGCTTTACATTTTTTAACAAGGGAGATTAACAAGAATTATATGATGACACCATCGTCTTCTATATATACAATGATAGAAAATATTGTCGCATGACTTGTGCTTAGGATCCATTTCCTAATTCTTCTTCAATGGTGCTTTTTAAGCAAACAAAAAATATTTTCCTTATATTCGGCTAAGTCCATTACTGCAGAGGAAACATTATGCGGAAGAGCTTTAAGAAGATAAAGTCAGAAACAATGAAAGTTTGCCAAAGCATTCTTCCAGAAAATGTCATGATCTTATACTATGTAGACATTATACTATGTAGCCATTATACTGTTAATACCACTAGTAACTGATAAATGGTTGTACACTATGGGATGTGTATAATAGAAAGAATAGTAGAAACGCTAAATAAGAAAATAATCAAATAAACTATGTTTTTGCAATGCAACCCTCCAGTGTTTAAGCTGTCTCTTTCTCCAGTGAGTAGCATGATCTTCGATCAAAACCATTGAAGATGTTTTTCATTCAACAGAGTGAGTTAAATAGGAATATTCCTAAAGTAGAATAAACAGGAGTTTTTATAAGGTACTGCCTAGTGTGTTTTACTGCGTTATCTCATTGATCTTTTCCACACATAAGTGTAGTGTAATAATGGTCACATGTTTTTTTAAAATTGTGGTTGAAGACCCAGCTCCACTGTGATTTTTATGGGCATGCTACTCAAGCGCTTAAAGGAAGAACAGAAATTTGGTCACGTGATTTACTGCGTTATCTCATTGATCTTTTCCACACATAAGTGTAGTGTAACAATGGTTACGTGTTTTTTATCGATCCTTTTTACCAGTCCTCCTAAAACCAGATGTTTTAGAATTCGTTTAAGAGGTTCTAGGAGATACTCTCCTAGAGTAGGATGAAGGATATACATCCTTCAGAAAAAGATCTTGTCTCCTGCTGTATACATTATCCTGATATAAGAGCATAGCTCTTCCATAGGGAACATGCTGTTCAATCGCTTAAGTGAAAAAGGAACTAAACTTTAATGAGTTTCGGCGATTGAGCTTTTTTTATATGTTATAGGAGAAATCCTCCTATCGAAGCATGATCAAGGAGAGCTGTTAATTCTTTCTCCTATGATATCTTATAGACTATTTTCTTGTTTCTGCTCATAGGCATGCAAAAAAAGAAATCGTTAATTCTATTAACTTTTGTAGATCACGTGAATTTTGTCTATTATTTTTGTCTATTATTGCTTTCCTTTGGATCTCCTCCGAAATGGTAAATAATTTTGTGGTCGAATACCCACTTCTAGGAGCGTATCTCCTAGAATCTCTTAAAGGAGCTGTGATTTTTGTCTGGCAAATGTTACACTAGACTTTTGTGTAGAAAAGATCAAGAAGATAAGAATAGTGCTCGTATAATTATTATTCAGATGGATTTTTATCAATCAAATGCTAATATAAGGACATTCTTCTGCAGTATGACTTAATATTAGTCTTTGACTTCCTGCTCACATCTGTGAAGATGTGAGGTCCCATCAAACAACACCCAGTATTAACTACTGGGCTCTAGTGGTAGTATAGAACGATTACTTCTACTTGTCTTGGGTTTTGACCACAGAATTAATCTATTTTTCACTACATGTATATTATACATTTATTCAATTTGTTTTTCCAGTACTCCGTTTAAGAGGTTTTAGGAGATACGCTCCTAGAGGAGGATGATGTGAAGCACCAAAAAATCGACTAGAAGTTCCTTTATTTAAGCCCCATATATTGGCTTTAGCCTTGAAAAGAAATAAAGGTCATAGGATATTCCTATCGCAGCATGTTCAGAGAAAGATCTTTTCTGCTTGGTTGATTAAATAGTCCATTTTGATGGGATAGTAATGGGTATATTCTATCTTGTATGGATTTATAATAAGTTAGATTACTTTTTGTTAATCTATATTGGAAACATCGCAATAGACAACACAATACAATTATTACAATAACATGATTCATTCAAAGCTAATNACTATAGAGCTTTGTGAGTAGACATATGGTATGAAAGTATCATCTAGAACTAGCACAATGANAGCTTTTCATTTCTAATTAACTAATGCCATTGAGTGTAATAAATTACAGCAAGTTTTATTATCTGTGACTGACAATTTTTTATCCTTTGGCGTTGTCATTGCCGTAAGTGTATTGTTAAATCAGCATAGAACTTCGGCCATTAGCCCCATGAAAAAGAATGTAGACTGTGGTCGAAGACCCAGCTCCGCTGTGAACTCCTTGTTTACTAGAGCCAACTTAACAACACTAGTTGTAACATTTGAGCACCACTCATGAAAATGATCAACTAGAAAATTATTATGTTTTGTGATCTGTTTTGTCGTATGACTCAGCTCGCTGCAAATTAGATAGGAAATTTTTCATAAGGTAATATAGTCCACGAAATTACGATTATAGTGGCGCTCAATTTATTTCGATTCCTTCGAAAGATCCACAGGATCAGAAAGGCTAAAACCAAAAACAATACAAATATATTGGGTATATCGGTAATCAGATAGATATCAAAAGTAGTTAATATTATGTACATCCATTGGACTATAAAAAATGTTTTCTTAAGATCTTTTCCTTCCACATATCAGATGACTGGCTAAGTTAGTCCCGAAGTAATGACATATGCCAGAGATTAAAAGATATTTTATCTAACTATTGCGTATACTTTGATCTTTTCAAAATCGAATACAACTAATATTCTCCGATAGTATGGTTATGTCACGATCATAACCGTATCATGCAAAAGGCTTCACAATAATGTTTTGCAAATTCTATATTTATGTTAATTTAGTAGGTTCGAAGAAATAGCTAGTCATCATAATATTTGGTCACATAGTTTGTTGTATTTAACAAGTAAATTGAGATATCAATATTGTTATATTTCTTTCCATGAAATTGTAACTAGATTTAACTGGTATCTACAATTATCGCCGTTTTCAAAATAGTGTAGTACAATGTCGATAATCTGATAAGAAATACCTGACTTCTCACAAAAAGTTTAAACTCTACATAATAAAGTGTATGTCCTTTAGTGATTATCTACGATTTTCTGGCAGTATTTGCAAAAGTAGGTTCTTTTACAGCTGTTTATTAGGTTTTAGGCAAAGATATTATATTTTGTTTGTATTTCCCTTCACTCTAAATTCACGTTTTCTATTGATTACTACTACTTTTTAGTCTTTAGATAATTTTCTTGTAAATAAACACTAAAAGGCTCATTCCTTTAGTGAAGACCTGAAGTGGAGAATTGTGTTTCTTCGTCATGATGGTCATAGTCAAAAAAAAATTGCAGAAACATTATACATTAGTAAAAGTATTGTTGATAAAGTATGGTAAATATATATGAAATGGGAAATGGTAGGGATCCTTTGCGTAAATCCCCAGGTTGTCACAAAATACTAATAGAAATGAAGGTAATTTACTTCTAATGATTGATATTTATGTAAAGCAGAAGACTTTGAATTAGTTTTGTATTTTTTTTCAAAGAAAAAACTATTGCAAGTCCAACAGAAAGTGGAACTGCATTTTGTTTTGATATCTAAGGAAGTACCAAAACGGATAATATGTTCTTGAATAAATTTGAGTGGCTCAGAATATAAGTCAGGTGATGAAATCTGAGGATACGCGATTTTGAGCGAAGCTCAGTTCCACTGACTTTGTCAGTTCTGTTACTTTTACTTGGCTTGATAGTTTTATCACATGAACATGCCCTTTTTCGAATACTAAGTTCAGCACCACAATAAAGATACCTTTTACAACCAAGGAAGTTCCAATGAGATATTAGTGTTGGAAGTATCCATTATATGTTTGTGAAAATTAATATATTGCATAAGATCTGACTGATAATTGACTTATTTTTATCACACAATCTGTAGCTTAGTAAATTCTTCTAAGCTAATGATCACTGCTCCAGTTGATGATCAGTATTTTGGACACAAATTTGAATATATGCTAGCTAGANATAAACACAATCATGACAAGTAATACTAATAATAATTCTNATCAAGTCAATGCTCAATTATATGATGAGCTACATGAAGAGCTTTTATATGAAGTACTTTTATATAAGAAGAAAGATATAATAGCTATTCAGAAAAAACTCGATATGGNGATNNTTCTAAAGGAACNTCCATCTATTAATGANGATACAAATCAAATAGCATTNAATCAAAGCAAGAAAGGAAAAACATTTAAAGATTCATTTGGGCTGTTGTTTAATTTGNTGAAGGAATTAAAACTGATACATAAGAAAATTGATATNGNTGGTCACCCTATCCTTACAATATTACATCAAAATATGCAAGATCTTATGGATGTAACATTTGAGGAAATGTCACTTGGGAAAATTTATCATTTACTTTTATATTTGGAAGGGATATAAGCAGAATTCAAGATCTTCTTGATATTGATAGTTATACTATTNNAGAAATAAGTGAAATAGAAGCTGATAAAAATGCAATAGGATATTTTTATATATCCAGATTTAACCCTGAAAAACAGTCCCATGATTTCTGAAGGATATTCCTTAAGAATTGCATGATATTTTTATAAAAAATTTGGCTGGTGCAGACCAGTGCCCATGTCTAGAACAGNTTAGCTAATCTATATTTTTTGCCATATAGGAGTGGTTCAACAAATCTTTCTGAGCTNGTGATCACTGCTTNAGACTAAGCCTTTTCACTATCTCATCTAACGCAAGTAGTTCTAGCCCATCCAAATGAACTTTAAATGTATTCTCAGATGATAATCCTTTTAATAATATGCATTTAAGGAATTCTTCATTATGGTCAAAACTTTTATTATACTCTTCCAGCTTCGAATAAAAATCTTTGACTGTATTTTCACCTTGAACTAATAACATAGTATAAAAATTGAAAAGAGTCTTTCTTTTGGACCATTCAAGATTTATTTTCTTTATCCATATATTAATTATACTGCAAAAATTTTTTAGATCCTGATTTGAAAGATCCTTTATAATAAATAGTATTAATTCTCATGGAAGATGTTCTAGCAAATTAACTGTATGCATTTTTTATATGGTTAGAATATCTTTTGATCAAAAAAATAAATCTTTTGAGCAGATGATCACTACTCTGGACCATCGAATGGGATCGCAAAATTATCGTTTAATAATAGTTTTGAATTGCGTATATCTAAAGTTGCACCATTTTCTTGGAACTAAGAACTTCTCAAGATTAAATCAGGTTCTGGCCAATCTGGTTTAACAACTATGAATTCACCAGATGTGCTTTTATATTTCTTGCCATCATTAAAGCCAATATGCAGATCAACCTTTTTAACTGAGGACTTATGTCTACAGCTGTCAATATTTAATAAATTAAAAAGAGAAAGGCATCTTCAGTTACCACAAGATGTTTATCATCTTATGGCCAGCAAAGTATTAAAATTTCTCAAGATAACAATCGAAGCACTTTCACTAGAAGGAAAATCTGAATTCATCAGTTTTTGAAAATCATTCGAATATCTGAAAATATGGCAAAAATTACCAAATCTGATATTTCATATTGACAGTTTTATGATATCAGATTACTTACATTTGGCCATAATAATTCCATTTATTCTTAATAAATTCTTAAAACCCTTATACTTCAAAAAGCCTGAACTTACTTTATTTCAATGACAAACAGGAGTTTCTCGAAGTGATTTTGCAGTAAAACTTTGGGTAAAATGTTGGGTATTGATGGCGAAAATGATGATGATAGCATTTAAACATTCTTTTACAGAAGAGGATTATATTCAATTGTATGAATGTTTAGATAGTGAAAGAAAATTATTTTTGCAGGTAATTAATAAATATTGAAATTACACATTGATTATTAGATACATTATTTATGCTGTTTATTAACAATAATTACAATAATTACAAACAGACGTTCGAAGGATTTGAAAACCTTCCAAATCTACACATCAATTAACATTTAGTCTAACACACAAAAAATTATGTGACTTTATTAAATACAGGTGTAGGGATAAAAGAAATGGTGTATCATATATTCAAAAATATTATGTTACAAACGAATCAAAAGAATATTGACTTTGACTTATTAAAATGATATACAATATTATTTGCATTACGTTATCTATTTGACGATAGTATTGACAAACACTTTTCTTCAATAAATAATACTTTAATGAACCTTCCATATCACTTAAAATGGTTGATGAATGATTGGTTCATTGTTGAAAAACCCTTCGATCCTGAAAAAGATATAAGAGACAGTTTGATCAAAGTTTCTTTATTGAATTGTATGATTTTTTAATTAATAATATTTTAACTAGTTTATTATTTTTACACTAGATGAATATATTTTAAATATAATCTTAAAGAAGTGTATACCAAGAAGACAAGCAGAATAAAATTTGCCGAATGATCCCATTTTCAAATCTCTGAGAAAAAATAGCCAAAACTATCATTTTGCTAAGTTTTTGTTTCAGTATATTGTGACATGAATTGAATGCTATTTCTCTACTCGCCTATTTGCAAGACTTCGAAAGATATGTATGCTTAGGTCAGTTCAGTATTAGAAAAAAATATTAAGCAAATCTTTACGTCATTACTGTGCATTTCAGGTAACATTCAGTCATTGTGTCAATTAGTTTTCATGTTAAGTAGTTTAATTCATACTACAGATAACCATCTATGCTAATGGCTAATGGCTCATATTTGAAGTTTTTTGATTCATTTCTAGGCAGAGTATGAGAAAGTCTTAAGATTTCATTTGTAATCCAAGAAATTGGCCTCACTCTTATTCTTGAAGTCAGTCTCATATATTTTCTCCATTAGTTCTGGTAATTGTGTGAGACAGTTTCAATAAGGCGGATATATTAGCATTTTGTACTCAGATAAAAGAATAGTATTATGTAATAAAAATTTTATTTTTATGAAAAAATTACTAACTACTTAGAAATTCTCTATATACACGTGATCGCGAATATAATGATGCTTTATTATTTATCATTATAAAATAAAATGTTGTCACTAATACATAATAAATTTGCAAAATACATCTCAGTTACATAATGGGAACAATTCTTATAAGGATTCCCGCTCACATGATATAAAAATTTATAACTATTTATCCTCCTTTACAATAACATCTGTAGTGGGATTCACATATTTAGGCTTAAGAATATCCTCTATTTTTTTTTTTGGCATTCCCTATAATTTTATCAATCGTCTCGTTTATAAAATTCCTGTTATTGTTCATCGCAGTCTTATTGAAAGTAAATACAAAATCAAAGTAATCCATAATGAACTTCTCCTATTTACTTGAAGCTTTTTCAATAAAAATACTTCATGATTCATTATCAATAGTTAAGTAGAATGCATACAATTTAGCTTCATCAGAGTCGAAATAAAAGGTGTTAGAAAACAAGCTAGGCTTTTTTGTTTTGCTTTCCACCAATCAAGTTTAAGTGAATTCAACTGATTTACAAGAAGTAAAAGAATTGTATCCAATTCGCTCATGGTACTGGATGGGAATCGAAAGCTTTTAAACAATTTTTTCAGAATGCTTATATGAATATCAATGATAGTAAAAGTATCCTCAAAATTGTCACTTGCATAAGACTCTTCGGGTAAAATCATTGCAAAAAGTTTTCTTTTTGTAATAAGTTTGAAAAAGGTTTGACTTTTCAGTTTCATGTAGTCTACAACTACTTCAGATTTGCTGATATCTGGCCATTCAGAACTAGTCCTTCTATTGTAAATTTGGATAGAGCTAAGCAAGCTAATAAATAAACTTAATGGCTCCAAATCCTTTTTGTCTTCTTCTTCCAATTTAGATAGATTGGAGGGAATAGCAAAGATGTTAATCACTGTGGAAATCCTTTTTTCCTTCTCTTTTAAAAACTTTATAAGATCTGTTATTAAAGGAAGTTTATGGCAAATCTTGAGAATGTCTAGCTTGGAAATGTCTGTTTCACTATCACTTATATTTTTTTTTGTAGATAGACTATTAGACTAGTACCTAACCTGAGAATGAACAAAAACAATAACTTATATTTATACTTGTTGAAATAATCAGATTATCTGGATGATATTATTTACTGTAATACCAAATTTGTTCCAATTTAATAATGTATCCCACTATCCCACCCCCTCTTTATAAACCCCTTCATATTTATTTTCATGTGAACCAGTTTTATCTCTATTGAAGCTTTTGCCTAAACTTGGATAATTCATATCAGCTATCTCTTTTTGTTTAATTTGATTACACATGCAGAAAATATTATTGAGTCACAGATGGTCAGATGACAATCATTTTTGTGTTGGCAATTGTAGATAAATCTCTGTTTATTTTCCTGATTCGTTAAAAAATTGCATTGTCAGAATTTAATGCCTGTATATGGAATATGGCATATGCAAGAAAAAAATACAAATACAGTACATCTGCCTCTAGATAAATTTGATTGATCCTCCAAAATTTATGATACCTATTGTTCCAAACTTTCAGATTTTTTCTGTGCTGGCAAAGGTTTAATAAAAATAAAGTTTAATTAGTTTGTATTGTAAAGAAATTTCACTTAAAGACAAAATGACATTTAATGCTCATATATTATATTGGATAATTATCAGACAACAATCTATAGGATATGCTTCTAATACCTTATCAAGTGGGATTCCCAGCTCTAATAATGGATTAGAGATAAGGTGTAGAACAAATAAAAAACCAATTTAAGCTAAAGGTCTATGAATACTAAATATATTCTGATTTTGCAAATTTAGCTACAATTTAAACATAAAATTACATGTATTATAAGTTATTAATTATAAGATTGATTAACAAATTCCTTAATTTTTTGTATCCTTTCTGGAATAACAATTTCTGGGCTTTGATCATACTATACTTTGAGGAGGAAGATTCTATTATCCAGACAAATGCATCTTTTTTACTGATTTCTAAAGAACAGTGAACTGTTGTTAAGTCTGGAACTAATTTACATGCCATGTGTTCATACCCAATAAATTATTGCTCACATGATGTCAAGTGATTCATATTAACAGTTAATAAAAGCTTATATGAAACAATAATCAATTTTACTTAATTATATAATACAAATTTAGTAATATTGTGTTAAAAATTTATTAAACTCATATTAATAATAAAATTTATTTACTTAAATAAACAATTAAATTGAACAATCAAATTTATTTAAATCATATGGGGACCAGTCTAGCAAAAACTGGGGCTCAGCCGATAATGTGTTTTNGAGAAAATTGANGTTTAAATTACATNATCAATTCTGATGATCATTGCGAAAAAAGCTGGATTTTTCAAAAAATAGTCTTAATAACTTTGGACGAAATTTCACAGGAATTTAATTAAAAACCTTAGGTTCTATTATATTATATTTATTTAATTTAAATCATTAAATTTGTATAATACATATTTTCAATAAAGGTAGTATAATA
>QKYT01000712.1:20962-36537 GCA_003550305.1 Glomus cerebriforme
ATATATATATATTTCAATATACAAACCTCATGAAATAAATTTGCAGCGTCTGTAGCAGTTTTAACAGAAAAAACCTTATGCTCAAAATATTTTCCAAAACAGATTTGAAAAACTGGTTTACCATCATTATAACTAATAGAACATTGAACAGTACACTGATTTGTACTTCTACCCCAAGTTGTCTCTACTACATAATCATCAGGAATACGATACTTATTTGGAGGAAGAGTATAAACTAGTGATGATTTATTAGGATATATACCTTCCTTTATAACTTTATATAAGAAACTACGTCTTGTCTGTTTAAATTTAATAACTGGATCAAATGGATAATTGTGAATTTCATCCATTCTTAGTGAAAAAATTGAACAACACCACGCGTAAAATTTTTATCGTCATATAANTTTTTTTAAAGTTTTGTGAAACATAATTTTGTACATTGAGATCATCGAAATCATCACCAATTAAAATGCTTGTAGTTGTGTTACCACGTGTCAATTTAATGACCGTCACTTGGANTTATGTCTCAAAAATTGGGGTTAGGGTTAAGATCCGCACATATGATATTGTTAATGTACTCCTTAATTTCTTCAAACCACTTTCTTTTCCTAATGAGAAAACTTGGCAAGTATACTAATCCAAATTTTCAGGCAATATTTTAATTTAATAAAAAGAAAACTGGTTTAAAATTAAAGAAATATAAATTTATTATACAATTAAAATTAAATGTCAAGTGAAATCAAGTCAATGATTTTCTATAATTGTACGCAAATTAAAATTGGTTTTAACAATAATAATTTATTTTGTTTTACAAAAAAAGATTAAGATCAATAATAATAGTTTATTGAGTAACAACATAAAAGTATAATTATATAACTAACTTATTGTTCTCATGATTAAAATTAGTATTGTCTTTCTCATTTTTATAATAATAATTTATTCTGCTTAAATCATTTATAAAAAAAAATTATTCTTTATCTACTTTTCAAAAACTTTAGAAAGACTTCAAAACTATCAATAATAAAAGTCACAAAAAACTTCTAATTCAGAAACTACAATAATGGTTATGAAAATTTTTCATATGTGTTAAACAATTTCCATTTTATAATTTATACATTCCTCCTCTAAATTCCAAAGTTTAATTAACAGTTAAGGCGTTATCAGAAGCTAAAATGATTTTATGATTTTTAAGTTGAATCATTAAAGGACCTTGATAATCCTATAAAACAAACTACCAATTGAAAAACTAATTAAAGCAAAATATATTGATATTTCTAAAATGTGATAGGGTATTTTGTTATATTATTTTAGAAATCATTTCATTTGATGATTACAGCTAAATATGAGAAGAAATCACCCAAGAGATTATTAAGGGTAAGTAAAAAACTATGTACAGTAAGATCTTGTTGCATTTTAATTTGTATCATTTTTTTTTAATTTTACTTTATTATTGTAGGTGGAATGTCTTAGTGATTGCTCAGCAACTTGAAACTATTCACCAGTGACACTGAATTTTGTAATTGAATTACATTTATGTAACAATTCTTCATAATAAAATGTTGAGATGGATAAATGGTATTGAAGTAAGTAAATGAATTATCAAATAATGATAGATACTACTTTATTAGCCTACCTATTAATCAATATTTTATTAGGAGGGTGGTTGATAGACTGATATGTAAATCCACCCAAAATCAAAAGATATACTTTAAAATAAGAATACTATAGATCTTCCTACATACTTCTGAATCCTGTACAGATTACATTGCAGATTCTTGTAGGATTTATGATAAATACTTAGGGCATCTATTAATCAAAATTAGGTAATTATTAGCCTTAATGGCTAAATGTTTGGGAAAGGCTAAATAAGTAACTAAATGAAATTTTCTGTAATAGTTTTAAATATGTTATCATTTAATTTAGTATAAACATAAGAATCTGTTAAATAAATGATGGAATAATAAACAATACAGTTATTAGGGGTATTTCATTTCTTGGTTAATAATAATGAGTATGATATAATTTTTGTTATAAGTATGGTATGATTTTTTTAGTGTTTATACACAGTATGTATGGAAATTTCACAGCTATACGGCTATACCAATTTAGTTTCTGATTAAAGTGATAGCAAAATTTGTAATGTAACTTTAAATTTTTGTTTTCAGTCTTAATGTGATATCTGATATAAAGTTATATCATTATGTGCAGAATACATATGTTTATAGGTAAAATGTGGTCAAATGCAGTTTAATTCCACTGCATAATTTCATCTTATATATTTATTATTTGTTATAATAAAAGTTATATTTTAAATAATTTATAAACTTTGCAAATTTTCTATATTTTTTATATTAAGAGTGGTGCTACTATACCTACTATACTTGTCAAATTTAACACTATACCAATAATACCATACATATATTCCATACTCATTATCTATATACTCTTAATTTCTTACAAATCTAAATAATATTATTTAAAAAAATATTGATTTATTATTCTTGAACAGATGATACAGCAAAGCACAACATGAATGGTCATTTACTTTGATACAGATATACAATTTTATAAATTAAGGTATATCTACTGAATAAACATATTACATATCAAAAGAATTAGTAATTAGTGTCACACAAACAACTAAAAATTGGCAAGATTTTATGGTGTGAAAGCAAGGTCTGTTTTTGCCTATTTTTGCCTATTTTTTATCTATTTGCAAATATTTTTGCCTATTTATGGATATTTACAAATCTATTATGCAATTTACGTCCTACCTATTTTTGTCTATTTTTGCCTAGTTTTTATTTTTCAATGTGTGTATTAGATCTAACTAAGATGAGTATTAAAATTATTTTTTGATACAAAACATTAATATATATCCAAACTGAAGACAGTAATTTTAATGCACAAAAGTTAAAGAATGATTTGCAATGGTTAATGATATGATATTAATGCTAATTCTATTTTTCTTGCAAGAAAAAAGAATAACTTCCAAATGCAAAGATTATTTCAGATGAAAAAGCAAATATAAATTATATAAAACTAGAAGATAACAAAGTTAATATGAGCATGATTATATAATGATAATGAAATGTATATAAAAATAATTTTGATATAACTTATACAAATTCACAGTAAATTTCAGATAATTCAATATGCAATTTTATGGTAAAAATAGCTTAAAAATCAATTGAATACGCAATGAACTTTGTATAAAATCATGTAAATAAGTATTCAGAAATCAATTTTATTTGGAACATTTTTTGGTTAAACAATTTTAGAATATTTTTTTGACAAATATTTTTATAGGAAATTGCATCAAATTAAGTTAAATACTGGTATTAAATTTTCAAAATATCTTGATAATAAATATATTTAAATAATTTTACTCATTTTTTTTCTTTGGCATTATAATGATATTTTTAGTAGAAAAATACTTTACATAAACTATATACAAAATAGATTTTTTTTTGCTTTTTACAACATTAATAACTTCAACCTTCTGATAAAACTTTCATGGATGGTGCAGTGAAAATATAGGGCATTATTGCAAGTGGCAAAAATGGTCCAGAGCACATTCTATTAAACATAACTATAAGTACAATCATACATGTCATGATTGTAGTAGGCAGTAGACTAATTGGCAACCATGGAAGCAATTGGTTTTGAGTCCCATAAGAGTTGGTGTTTGAAGTGACTAAAGTCATAGATGTGGCATTCCTCTATACATAAGTCATTGTTATGGCCCTTTTTTGCAAGCATATCAGCTAGGTCAATTCCTTCTATACCAGCATGACCTTTGACTTTGTTTAAGGTAACTATCATCCAAACATATACTTCTGGTACAGTGGATACCATAGTTTTAGATAGTATTAAAATAGATGAATTGGATTCTGAACAATATTCAGAATCTCATATCAACTATTACTTTTATTTTTATTTTTATTTTTATAATAGCGCAGATTCGTTACAAGTCTGGAAGTAACAAAAATAGAAAACTAAAAGTGACTATTTCTAAAATTACTAACGAAAAGTAACTGAGCCCCAGATGTGAACTGTCTACGCCTAGCGAATACGATAGGTAAAACCAATCCGCCCTCTAACTATCTAAAATAAAAATAGGGTCACTAAGTAAAGGGTAAGAAAAAGAAGAAATATCTAAATTGGTTACAAAATCAGAAAAAGAATTATAATTATTATTAAAAAAAGTGTTCTATGATGGGACCAAGATCCCGAATGTAGAAAATTTGAAGAAGCCCAAATGAGCCAAAGCGTATTAGAAAATGATGAAGGCGCACGGCGCCCAGCCGTACTGTGATTATTAACTGAAACAGGAGAAATTGTTCTATTGGTGGTGCGAGGTCGGGGAGTACAGAAGTATTATCTTTTCGTTTGATGTTTAATGATTTTTTCCAATCAGTGCGCACATTGCAATGAGCAAGCCATGTGATTCTCCGGAGGTCCATGAGAAAGAAATGTAAGAAATCAATTAAGTGGCATTGTCGAAGCTTCTTGGAGTCATATCAACTATTACTTCAATATTCTATCAATATTCTAATAGTTTAGATCTTACATGTGTTGTAAACTGTGATTTAGCTATTAATGATTTGACAACTATTAATATACTTAAAGAAATTTAGTTTAATTTAAATGGATGTTATATTGAAAAATTTGGAAACCATAATGATATAAGAAGTGATGTTTTTATTTCTGATCTAACATAAACATGTTCAATTTTGCCTACATATTTAAGTTGGAATTTAATGAGAGATTATCATAATGATATCAAGAGATGGATTGCAAAGATCAATAATTTCAAAGAATCAGAAGCATCACAAGCATAATCTCCTTCAGTAATATTAAAGAAAGATTATCTTCTGCAATAGAAATGGTATCATGATTTTTGGAAGGAATAGAATTACAAGCTTCTATATTATTACCTTCTCAACTGCCAGTCACTTCTATATCATCACAAGCAGAATCTTCTCCTCTGCCAGCTGCTCCTATTTGTTCTATTTATAAATCTTTAGGATTGGGAAGAGTCTTACTAATTCAACAAAATTTTGCATAATTTCTTTTCTTTTTGATACAATAATTATTGCATTGAATTTAATATTTTATCTTTAAAAACTTCTACATTTTCATTATTACCACAGTCCTCTTTATCTGATGGAATATTGACAAATTTGTGTTTTTTATGTATTGCGATGGTTATGATATCATTTTACTTGAAGTAACCTGAGCTTGTGATTTTTATAATGTCATTTTACTTGAAGTAGCCAGAACTTGTAATTTTATTTTTAAAGAATTAGGTAGTTATGATATCAATATAATATTATGATTGAACTATTAGCCATGCCTATAAAAGTAGTTGATGTGAAAACAGCAGAAAACAGAGTTCTTCAATGGAAAAAACAAGAGCTGGAATGTAAAAATCTTAGAATAACTTCTGAATCATATAACTTGCTACAGTACATTTAATATTACTAGTTCAAGTTTATGAAGATCTTATAAGCATTAGCAAAAAATTAAAAAAAATCCTGAAAGTAGTGTTAAAAATGTAGGAACATGGGTAATCAGCTTTATGCACAATAATGTGCAACTTGTGCAAACTGTTAGGTAAATGTAATTTCTTTACAAAAACAGAAAATTATAAAATTTTTTTATCACAAATACCTCATTGGATATGTGTAATTCAATTTCAAACTCAGTATTGACAAAATTTTCTGAGTATATATTCCTCCTAAATCACACTTAAACACCTTTTTTCTACAAGTACCATCCAAAAACTTTTCGCTTTTATGCTTAAAAATGGTAAAGTTCTTTTGAAGAGCATATTGTTCTATAAAATGGATTGATATTAGCATAGAATAAAACTTGGTTTCCACTATTTTGAATAGATTACATATAGTATATAATGAATGTTATAAATATATCACATGAAAATATAGCCTATTTTCAAATATTTCTAATAATAATTCAATAGAATTTGTATTAGAAGGTACCTTTAAACCCATCAATAAGTTTCATCAACCACTATGAAATCTGGTTCTTCAAATATATCCTTCAAAGCATGACTATCTAAAAAACAAATTAACCTACTTAATGGTAATGAATGCTTATTTTTAATGCTAGCATAATCTAATTTATGGGATATAAGGTGAACAGTTTGATATTTTTATAGAGCCATTCAGATTTTTTTTAGCTGAGTAGGATTAATCCTAATATAATGAAAAATACAATAATTTATAAAATTATATTTTAATGAGCCAATAAATTCTGCTATTCCTTTCTTGATAATTTGTGTTAATAGTAATAATAATGTATTACAGGAAAAGGCTGATAGAATTATTAATTTATATTTCATATTTCTTTCTAGTGTAATGGCATTTTTGTGATATCCAATCCAGCTGTTACAATTAAATTGAAAATATGAGCCATATATCTATATTATTGTTCTAAGTCATTGTTCAATAATGAAAGATTTTTAATTTAACCAGAAATGATTACTGTTAAATCTGGATTTCTGCAACACTTAATGTTTGTTACATATATTGTAAATATGTGTAAGTTTAAAAAATTTGATGGTCTCAATAGAATATTACACAGTTCCCCTTTCTTCTTTAACATTAATAATTGAGTAGAATAATAATTCTGATTTTAGTTTTGTTTCAACAACCATTTTTTTTTTGCAAATTATTTGTAACATTTCTATTTAATAAAATTCTAATAGAACCAATTATTATTCAACATGATTGATTTCTAATATATTCTTGAATATAACTTGATCATACAGTAATAGGATTAATAATTCAGCATAATTAATTATTTCATCTAACTTTGTAATGGGTTTAAGGTCATAAGCTGTTAGAATATTTTGTATGCTCAAGAAAATAAAATAAATGATTTATTTTAATGAACAATATTAAAATAATTCTTTGTTTTATCTTGATTATATTCAAGATAAAAAGTTCTATTTGTTTAATATAGTACTATATATAAAGGAATTATATCTTTAATTATATAGGAATATAAATGTAGTGATAAAAAATTATAGAATTTGAAGATTTTTATAATATTACTATTTTAATTAATATTGTCACCTGCTTCTTTACATAAATCTTCATTTCTATATTCTAAAAATACAATATTTAATGTATCATTATAATAATGATAGCAAAAAACTAGTTAAATATTTTGTAAGCTTTTAAATTCCTAACTATATGATTATTTGAAATGCAATAAATCATTTGTTGTAATCCAAGTCTTAGCATTCTAAATTAATTTAATTCTTTTTTATAATTTAGGTACATTTTAAAGCTAAATTTCAAATATGATTTAATATGACATTTTTTCATGAAATATTATATTAATCAGATTTTTCTTTAAAGTGCTTAAATTGCAAATTTGTAATTACATAAATAGGTTTATGACTATAACCAATAGTCCACCAAAACAGAATGAGGCAGCTAGTGCTGTTGCATTTAAGTTATAGTTTATTATCCAATTTTTATGATGCAAATGGGCTTCATATATGGTAGCCATGCTAATATTAGAGTTTTAAGTAAGTATTAAAGAAGATTTTTTTAAATTAAATATTTGACAGCAATTAAGTATGTTATATCAATATTCTGATTCTGAAAGTATATTAAAATTGGTGAAAGTGCAAAGTGATAACAATAATATATTCAGATATTTATGATAGTAAAGTATGAAAAGCCTGATAACTGTACTATAAGAAAAGTTTTCATCAATAGTTCTAAAGTTATTTAAGATATAAAAAATTTTAAAATATTGATATTATCATTAAATTTTCTTTTTTTACTCTTAATTCTTAGGGTAAATTATTATTTAAAAAGAGCACCCAATAATAATTGGTTTTTAAACAAAATATCTGATATGTAGTAATGCATGCTTATAAGATTAGGAAATATCTATCATTCAATAATTATTTGTAAAGCAAAGTATTTTGATGCAGTGATCAACAGGTCATACTATGCCATTCTCTTTTTTTCCAAACTCTTGTCTAAAGAGGATGTAACTCCTCAATTATTGTAATTATTTAGAGTTCTAATATGCAAGGATTTTGGCATTTTAAGATGAAAACAGATGATGAATAAATGAGTATAAAATCAAAATATCACTATATAATTATAATTAAGATATTATTAAAAATGGTAAAAACTAGTGAATGTTAAAATAATTATTTTGTAATATCAGTAAATATTAAAAATCAGAATAAGATAATATAAAAGAATCTTAAGTATCTATTACAATATGTAAATGTAATGATTAAAGATCCAAGGAAGAGAAATTGCAAAAATTTTCTTTATTCCATATAATTTGAACAAAAATGATCAATTATAATTAAATGATTATAAATTTTTATATCAGAAATTTTCTAAGATCGTTTTGCTGCACAAATAATATTTAAAGTTATTTAGTAAAATTTTGACTTGGATTATGTTGATCTTTGTAATTTTTGTGTAAAATATATCTAATAATTCTTGACTATAAGTATCTAAAACATTGCCAATAAATGATAAAATATCTTTTAAGGTATTAGAATATTTTCATATTAAATATGACATTAGATTATAATTTATCTTTAATAATTTATCACCATTTGGATTATTCATTCATATTATTAATATTTCAATAATGTTAAGGAAAAGTATGTGGATTTTAAAGCAGAAAAATAGATTATTAAATTACTCTATATAGATTTCAAAATAGGTGATTCAATGAAGACTTTTGTAAATGATGGACTAATTTTTTTAATAGCATCAGGATTAATGAATAGAGGCAATCAACTAATATTTGATTTGAAGTGATAAATCTTCATTAGTTGATTATACCCAGCATTATGCTCTTTTATAAAATTGATAAAAAAAAGGTGCTCTACTATCCTAAATGAAATTCTACATGCAATAAAAAATTTACTAATGCAACAATTAATTCCATTTAGTGAAAACCCTTTCAAACTACTTTCTCAAAAAAGTAGCCAGATGAATTCCTGGATTTCCAAAAAAAAAAATATTTTATCTCTATGCTGGATTAATAAAGGTAACTTTGTTAGAAGTAAATATACTTGAATAGTTTTTTTTATGCTTGTAGTTATTTTAAATTAATAGTGACACATCAGTTTTTTCAATATAATAAAATTTTTATTCTATAAATATTTATAGAATTGTTCAGTTTGATTAATAGAATGATATCTGTTTTGATCATGGGTATATACAAACTACATGACATTCATAATTTTTTAAGGTTTCTGAAGTTTAATTTTGAATCATTTTAAATATACTATTTTATTCAGCAAAAAGAAAAAAAAAGGAATTAAAAGGAGAGAGATACAAAGAAAAAAAACGATTGTATTTTGAAAATAAAAATCAATCAAAAAATTGGGCTTAGCTTGCTTAGCTTGGCTTACAATAGTTTGGCTTAATTCGGCTTAGAAAAAAAATTTTTTTTTCAAGATAAACATCAATATTAAATGTTACACATGATATCATGACATTACGCAACACATGATCAGTTGCTTTGTTGAACAGCCAAAGAAGGTTCCTTAAGTTCTCTACAATTTTAGGTATACAGGATTTATTATAACTTCAAATAGAATATCAACTGATAAATGTTGATTAAATAAATATTAAAGATTTTTTTATTTATACAATTTTATTTTAGAAAAGTAACTTATTAAAATAATTCAGTTTAACAAATTATTATGGATTCGAACATTAGATTATAAATCAAGTAAATTCCGTCATTCAATATTTAATATAATGCAACTAATATTTAATAGATAAGAAAATACATGCGTAAAATTACAATTCGTTCATGTGCATGCAGTGCCCTTTCTTAAAAGAAGGTATCAAGCTGCAATAAAAGGCCATTATCGATTTATTGCTTTCTTTATTCACTAAACTGTCACTTTAAAATCAATTATTCTTTAATCATTGGAATCTATAAAAAAAACTAATTATTATTTTAAATCGTAGTATTTGCAATCTTTGTATCTTCAATTTTTATAAAGGTAAATTTTTGAAAAATCATGAATACTGAGAGATAATACATTGAATTCTATAATATTTTTTTTTAAAAAAAGAAAATTAGATTTGTTTCTTTATAAACAGTTTTAAAAATATTTATCAATATTTACTAAAATATTTTCGCAAGGTTCAGAATAGTATTTTTTTTTTTTACTTTAATAAAATCAATAGTAATTGAAATTTGAATAACCTTATTATCATTGAATCGGCTTTCTTTATATAAGTGATGTTTGAATGGTTTTTGTGCATCGATAAAATTGATTCACAATTATAATTGATAAGAATTTAATTATTGGTATGTTTTATAAAAAGATATTTGTGATTATTTTTTTGTAAAGGCCTGAATGTAAATTTTGTTAAAACTTGAACGAAAAATATAAACTAAAATTGAGGAAATAATAATAATATATATTCTTTAATAATTTAAAAAAGAAATTCACACAAGAACGTACATACATTACTAGAGAAAATTACTCAAAGATATTCAGATTGTTCCATTCCTCATTCTCTTTTTCATTTATATTTCCTTTCTCAGATGTGTCCGGTTCATTTCACCAACAATCGTATCATCAACGATTATTTTACCGACAGACGTTTCACCGATAGGCTATTTCATGGACATTAATAAAAAAAATTTGGAACTTAAGATTTTTTTTTGGAATATTTATTTATTTTTGTTTATTATTGTAAAAAAAACTTTCTATTTAATTGAAACAATTAAAAAATTTCTAATTATATTTTAAAAAAAATCACAATAAATTTAATGAAATAATTCCCACCTATTGTTGTTAATCATTCAAATAATTCACCCGCTTGTCTATCCCAAAGAGAAAGGCTGAACTTAGTAAGAAAAGTAAAAAATGAAGTTAAAAAATTAAAAAAAAAAATTATTTAATATCGGTTAAATAACCTGTCGATGGAACAATTGTCAATGAGATAATCCTGTCGGTAAGAAGTACGCGTCAGTGAAATAATTGTCGGTGAAACGTTTGTCGGTAAAATAATCATCGGTGACACAATTGCCAATGAAATTAATGCGGCCCTCTCAGATTGATTAAAATAAATAATAAAATAATTATTATAATGTATTATAAAGCAATTATAATCGCTAATCCTCATTTGCTGTAAAAAAAATTCGCAATCAGTAAGTTATTTTTAACTGATCTGAAATTTCTAATATTTTAGATATGTACACGCACTATAGCATATTTTCTTGGAGAACGATCATTTTCCAGAAATTTTTTATTTTTAACATCTATTATTTTTATATAGGAATTTTAAAAAATTTTTTTTTGAAAGCGTTAAGAATATTTATATATATATAAGGATATGAAGATAACGAGGTTCTCGAGAAATAATGTCAATCACGTGAAAATGGGAATGGAAACCATCAAAGCAAATAGATTACAACTACACTTAATTATGAAATGGAAAAAGTTAAATTCAGCTAGTTAAGAAAACCATTTGTAAAATATAAAAGTAGATATTAATGAAAAATATCGAGATAAATGTATCAGTAGATATTGGTGTATCATAAATTTTAATAAAGACAGTTATAAGGTCATTTTTATAAATAGTATAATGTATATCTACAGGGAATGTGAATATAAAAAACAATCATCCAGCCTGGTATGATGAGAAATAATATCAAGAGAATCATGGAAAACAATAACTCAAAAAATGATAGTAGTAAATTATTTTATAAAGACTAGCTGTAACCGCGGGATCAATGAATCTAATAAAGTGTGTACATAAAAAATATTCTAGAAATAAGCTGCGATATAAACATACAAAAAAAAAAAACCGATTTATATTCAAAAAAATTAATAGTTAATATTAATGAAAGTAATAAAATATTGGTTAAAATTTACTATCTTGGAAAATTAAAGAACGTGTGACTTAGAGTTTAATGATTTAGGATATCACATGACTAAATAACTAATCATATGATTTATTACTGCGGATTACAATTATTACTGCGTATTAATTCCACTAATATTAGAAGAGCATTTTCTAAAATATTTAACAAAAAAAACTAAAATTAATCTTAAATTCATCATCAAATAATATCTAATACGCTTAAAAAACATTTTGGATTAATATGTTTGGTACCTATTTAAGACTATTCTTTTAAGATGTCATGACTTAGAACATAATCGTGAAATTATTGCCGATATACTTTTTCTAACATTCACTTGGATGCTAAATTGATAGCGATCACTTAACCGCATAGCAACATTTGGCTAAGTAATTAAAATATTTAAATATTGAATTGAATAATTTTAAACAAAATAAAAAATACTTTAATTTCTAATAATGAAAAAATTTGTTCAATTACAAACTGATTTTATTTATTTTATGTATCAGTGTTAAACAAAAATTATAAATATATCACATATAATATGTCATTAAATATCCTGTTTCTCAAAAACTAAATTTGAATTATAAGTACAAATTCACAAATTTACAGTTTTAAATCAAGCTATCAAGTAACTGTCATAACCTCAGTTTTATTAAAATAAGACAGTGTATAGCAAAGATTTTGCTAAAGTTTTAGTAAACTCATACTGTATTCTTTGTCTTATCTAACTTTGACTCAATCAATGATTGCACAGTTAAAACAATCAGAATTAACATATTTTGGTGTAGTAGGCTTAAATAATCGAGATGTATAGATGGCTTGTGGATGTTGTTTAATTTTTTTAAAAGTAAAGAGATGTAACTTTCTGTAATCTTCTGCTTCTTTAAATTGTTTTCTAATTTTAACTAAATCAAGTGATTTATCCTTTGTATAAGAAGTATAGGAATTATAAAATGACTCAATTAATTCATGTATTTCAGTAGCATTTGGTCTATTATCTGGATTTAAGTCTAAACACCTTTCCGTTAATTCAATATAACATGTTGGTGCTTCTGAATAATTTATCTTAGGTTTACTTCCATTGCATATATCTAGTGCTAAAAACTCATCATGAGCACGATTTGCAAAAGGCTGTCTTCCAGTTGCTGTAAAATACATGACCATACCAAAACTATATATGTCTGCTGCCTGAGTATAAGGATTTCCTCTTAGTATTTCAGGAGCCATATAAGACATCACTCCACTAATATTTGTTTCGCTCATATTATTCACCTTTCCACATAATCCCATATCTGAAATAAATAATGACTTTTTATTAAAAATATTCAAATTTTTTGTTAGAAATAATATATTTCCTGTATGAAAATCACGATGAACCATCTGCTTTTGATGAATCCCTTTAAGACCTTCGATAATATCTAACAATATTTGTATTTTATTTTTCCAATTAAAATCTTTAAAATTTTTATTTATCCAATCATTAAAATTTCCACCTTCTGCATATTCAAGAACCATAATATAATTTTTTGTATCTGGATTTTGAGATATTCCATATACATTAAGAATATTATTCATTCTGTTAATTGAATATTCCTTAACCTAATTTTAAAGAATATGTTATTATTAGATTAAAGAAAAAGTATTTATATCCGTAAATAATTAAGTATATTAAGAAATTCATACCTCATTTAAAAATTTATCAGTCATATTTTGTGAATCATCTAAACACTTTAAAGCAACCTTTTTATTAGAAGTTCTTGTATATTTTTTTCCATTAATATCATATTTTAATGGACCATTCCTCCATATTGCTGAAAATACTGTAGCGAAACCACCTTTGCCTATCTTCTTTATGTAATTAAATTGATTGTATGGTATCCATTCAAATACTATATTAAGATGAGAATTAATTTTTAATTGCATATCTTTGATTAAAGCATCAATTTTTTCATTTTTACTGGTCCAGTTTGTGAAGTTTAAATCATTTATTAAACATTGTTTGCAACACTTGTATCTTGCATTAGTATATTTTTCACTACAATTTTCACAATATATTTTACCATATTCTATATAATATCCATTTTGAACAACTAAAATATAATCATTTGTTTCTAGATCTTGAGTTATCCCATAAATTTCAAAATTATTGTTGATTAAATGTTCTTTAACCTATAAAATTGTAAAAGTATCTTATTAAATCAAAAGTAATTACAGTAAATCAAATTTATAAAAGAAAAAATTCCATACCTTATTTAAAAAAATATCAGTTGAGTAATTTAGACACATTAAAGCAACTTCTTTATCCAGTTTTCTTATATTTATCCTGTTTTCTTCATCCCAATATAATGGACCATTTCTCCATATTGCTAAATATAGTGTAACAAAATCACCTGCACCTATTATTTTAATATTGCTAAACTGATTATATGGTATCCATTCGAATATTAAATCAGTTGGATATTTGATTTTCAATTGCATTTCTTGGATAAAATTATCAATTTTTTCATTTTTGCTTGACCAATCTGTAAAATTTTCTTTCAAATAATTTATTTGACATGAATGACACCATTTATAATCATTTTGTGTATATATTCCGTCACATATTAAACAATATACATCAAAATATTTATTATCAAAAACGACAATATAATCTTTTGTATCTGGATTTTGAGATATTCCATATACATCAAGAATATTATTCATTCTGTTAACCTAATAAATTGTAAAAATATATTATTAAATCAAAAGTAATTAAATCAGATTTATAAAAAAAATTTATTTACCTTATATAGTAATTCATCAGTAGTGTGAAGTGAATTGTCCAAGCATTTTAAAACAACTTTTTCATCTGATCCTCTTGAATATTTTAGTTTATTCCGATTCCAAAATAATGAACCATCCTTCCATTTTGCTGAGTATACTATTGCAAAACTACTTTGGCTTGTTACTTTTTCAATTTCATTAAACTGATTGTATGGTATCCATTCAAATACTCTATCATAAGGAGAATCAATTTTCAATTGCATTTCTTGAATGAAATTATTAATTTTTTCATTTCCACAGGTCCAGTTTATAAAATTTTCTTTTAAATAATTTATTTGACATGACTTACACCATTTATATACTATTTCTGTATATGTTTCATCACATGTTAAACAATATACATTAAAATATTTATCATTAAAAACGATAATATAATCTTTTGTATCTGGATTTTGAGATATTCCATATGTTTCAAACCTATAGTTAATTAAATATTCTTTAACCTATTAAATTGTAAAAATATATTATTAAATCAAAAGTAATCAAATCAGATTTATAAAAATATTTTTATTTACCTTATATAAAAATTCATCAGTAGTATGTAGTGAATTGTTTAAACATTTTAAAACAATTTTTTTACATGATCCTCGAAAATATTTTGATTTATCCAGATTCCAAAATAATGAACCACCCTTCCATGTTGCTGAGTATACTATTGCAAACCTATTTTTGCTTGTTATTTTTTCAATTTCATTAAATTGATTGTATGGTATCCATTCAAATACTCCATCATAAGAAGAAACAATTTCAAATTGCATTTCTTGAATAAAATTATCAATTTTTTCATTTCCACTGGTCCAGTTTATAAAATTTTCTTTTAAATAATTTATTTGACATGG
>QKYT01000712.1:44908-58294 GCA_003550305.1 Glomus cerebriforme
TAGGGTTATAAGTAGGGATGAATTTTTTTTTTTTAAAAAAAAGTTTATTTAAATTTTTTTTTTTTTTTTTTTTTTTTTTTGTATTTTTTTTGTTTAACATGAATTTTTTTAATTTTAGCATTATCTTAGGTGCATCTTTGCAAGAATTAAATATAAGAATTGATAAAAATTGCTGTTAATTAAAATTCCGTTATTTTAAAAAAAGATTATACAAGAAGTTAAAGATATTTCATGAGTTTGTGAGTTTTTGATACTTTATGAAACTACAATATGATTCCATTTTCCAATTTCCGAATACATTACATTGTTAATAGATATTCATAAAACTTTTAATTGAAATTTAAAAGAAATTTACATTTAGAAGAATGGGATGGAGATAATGTATACTGTATATTCTTTTATTCAATACATTAATTAATATAATAAATATTTAATCGATTATAAATTCAATACATAATAATTATTTCAACTACTTACCCAGCTTTTTTAATTCTTTTTAGAAAGTTGTCAACCCAGTAATTAACAAAGTTATAGCCAATTCAAGGATGACCAACTATAATGATACAATTAGTTCTACGCCAACTGTGCTAACTTACGCAAATCAGTATGGGAGTACAAAGTATTAAAATAGTTAGTTAAATTGCGAATATGGAAATCAGTTGTCAGCTGTTCATCGTACAGCATTAAATTACGCAACTTTAATTTTTTTTTTCTCATTCTACTTTCACATACAAATTTAATAAAAAAATGGCAATGAAATTTTTTTCAAGATTAAGTCAAAANTATATTGAAATTTTGGAAGATGATGAATATTATGATATTTCAATTGAAGTTGGTAATGATCCAAACGCAAAAATATTCCGTGCNCATATGATTATTCTATGTTACCGTTCCCCATTTTTACGACGAATGTTGGCTTCCAATAAAAAGAAGAATGATGGTGTCTTAGCTCATATTAAATTTCCTAATATTTTACCAGAAATATTTCAAATTATTTTNAAGTAAGTTTTTAAAACTTTCTAAATTTTTTAAATATTTAAATTTAACGTAACCTTTTTATAATATAGATACATTTATGGTGGTATCATTTCATTAAATGAGCAAGAACCTTCAGAAATATTGAAATATTTAGTTGCAGCTGATGAACTTCTTCTTCAAGAATTAGTTGATTATTTACAAAAATATTTGATTGAAAGTAAATCTGAATGGATGGAACAACATTTTGAACTTGTTCATCGAACAAGTTTTCANTCCAATTATTTTTTGGAACTTCAAAAATTTTGCACAGATTTTATGGCTAAATCCCCAGAAAAAATATTTAAATCTGTTGATTTTACTTCACTTCCTGAAAAATCTTTGATTTTACTTATTAAAAGAGATGATTTACAAATGAAAGAAATTGAAGTTTGGGAATATGTATTAAAATGGGGTCTTGCACAAAATCCAACTCTCATTTCAGATCCTTATAATTGGACAGATGATGATTTCAAAACATTGGAATCTACTTTACAACATTGTTTGCCTTTAATTAGATTTTATAGTTTATCATCTGAAGAATTTGTCCAAAAGGTTCATCCATATAAAAAACTTTTAACACCTAAATTTTATGAAGATTTATTTAAATCATATTTAGATCCTAATAGTGAACCAAATAATAATATATTACCTCCAAGATACAGAAATATTGAAGGTATTATTGATTCAAAAACTGTCAATTTAAATATTGTTTCACAAATTTCAAGATGGATTGATAAAATAGATATTAAAAGCAAATTTTCTTTTGCAAGAGAGTTGTATTTGCCATATGAATTTAAATTATTATTAAGAGGAAGCAGAGATGGATTCACTCCTAGATCGTTTCATACATCATGTGATAACATACCTCATACTGTTACATTATTAAAATACAAGGGACAGAAGAAATTATTGGTGGTTATAATCCTTTGAAATGGAGGAGTCCGCGTGGTATTCATGAATTTGATGAAACAAAAGACAGTTTTATATTTTCTTTTAAAAATAAGGATAACTTTAAAGATCCAATCTTAAGTCATGTGAGGGATATAAAAAATGCATTATTGTATCATTATACATATGGTCCCATATTTGGTGGTTGTGATATTAATTTACATGTATCAGGAGGTATTGATGATTTAAAAGAATATAATTATATTAGTTATGTTCAAGTAAATTATGAAAAGAAAATAAAAGATACTGTAGGTAGATTTTTAATAGAAGAATATGAAGTATTTCAAATTATAAAGAAATAGGCTTGTATTTGAAAAAATTATATTATTAATAACTCATATTTTAAATTAATAAAATACATTTAATTAGTCTGATTATTTAATCCAGTTACGGGATTTTAAGTTTTTATACACTTATTATATTTAAAAATGTTAAAACTGACACAATTGTATTCATTCATGTTTGGCTACTATGTGAATTCCAGCATCTGCATTTTATATGTCTACTATTTCAACCTTCTAAAGTCACCCTTGAATTTTAATTCAAGCAAAGATATAAAGAAATATTAGCACATATTGGCGTCTATTTGTTTGCGTGTCCATAAACGATTAAATAGTGAACTTTTCTCGTGAAATGTATAATTCGTGTTACAAAGCAAATATTAGAAAAAGAAATAAAAAACAAAGGGTTTATTTAATAATTTATTTAATAATTTGATTTATTTTTCATTTTTTTTTCTTTTTACTTTTAGATTTTGCTTTATATAATGATTATGTGATACCAATAAAAAATATATAGATATATATTGTAAAAATAAAACATTTTCTATTATAGTATTAAATTTATTAAATGGTAAGATGACGAGTCTATTTCCTTTATATGGAACTTTTACACGTACTATCAGATTTCACGGAACTCCTATTAATTCTTTGAACTGAATTGTCCAGACATATATTCTGAATTCTGATAACTCATGTTTTGAGATGTTATTTTCTCGTCAATTAGTATTTCCTTTTTTTATAAAACCTGATTCTTATTATGGTCACAGTAATAAGCTCTGTATACTTTTATATTTTTGACACCAAATATAAAGTTTTCAGGTTAAAAACAGATTTCAATGCGCAGAAATTATTATTGGAAGGATTGAATATTAACACTTACAACATTACCGAATTTATTTAGATTATGCACCTTATACATTTGATTGTGGTTTCTGAAGCAAATTTTTTTTATATATTTATTCGGATTATTGGATACTTGGTAGGCGTCAAGATTATATAAATTGAATAATTTAATATTAGTTTTATTATTCTGTTTATTTGTTTCATTAATTTAATATTTTTATTACATAAATTATAAAATAAATATTTAAAAGTTAAAATTTATTCCTAAAATTGTAAAAATTGGATTTGAATATTTCTCTTATTAAAATAAACTAAAATTAATATTATTGCTATATATTGTCAAAAATAATAACTTTGTTGTTATACCATTTCTTTGTTATTATTTATTCCATACACCCAATTTTCATATGTTTTCTATTTGTTTATCATCTTTTTTTCCATCCCATAGTTTTTACAATATACTCCTTCTATATTTTTTAATCTATTTTTATTTCTCCTTTTAGTTCATACATCAATATTTTCTGGAATCACTCTAGTTATCCCATCTCTTTTAAAAAGATTTTGAAGTCCTATTAACTATTATATTTGTACCATTAGTACCATTGTTATCTCCATATAAATTGGCTTATTGTCTATTTATTTGCTCAATAATTTCCATTTTATAATCCAATCCTGTTTCTTCTTTCAATTCACATAGCATTCTTTCAAAAAAAACCATTTCTACAGTATTGGTTGGTACAGGAGCAATAGTCACTGGTGAAGAAATAGTTGGCAAAGGAGAATAGCTGATAGTGAAAAAATATACTGTATTCTTCAATAATTCTCTCATCAAATCTTGATTTTTTTTTATATTTCGTCAACTCTTCATTCACCCATTAATCTAATTGTTTTTGCTTTTCTGTAGTCATATAGATTGTATATTTGTATTATCAGATACTTTTAGTCTTTACTGTTTAAAATGTATCACTATATCTTCTATTTTTGTTATATATTTCATTGTAAATAAAATTGTTTCTTCTTTGATTTTTCCTCATTATGACTGTATAATCTTTTATATCTTTAAATATACATTTTACCGAATTTTTTAGTCCATAATGATTCCATTAGGTTATTTATTTTTATCTTCTTTTAGAAAAGCAGGATTTGGGTTTTATTGCTTTGCAGATATTCTTTGGTATTTCAACTGATAACTTGTATTTCTTTAGGCTTTGCTAACAGTTTAGAGTTACTGGATTTTTGGAATTAAACGAAATAAGTAAAGAAGGAATTCTAATCTAAACCACCAGCCAGTTAGGAGATACTCGACTATCTGACCGGTTTCCTTGCCTGATACGAGGAAAACCTCCATATACAGTATAAGGAAGATAAGAGAAAGGTTAAAAAGATTGAGAATCTAAGGAAAATAAGAAAAGATAAAATTATAGAGAGAAAGAAAAGTTTAAAGGGTGAATCCAGTAAATCTAGTTTTTTAAATTTAGAAAAAAAATTTATGGTAGCATAGTTATTTATACTTTTTTTTTTTTATCTTTTGTAAAATTTACAAGAGATGTGTCATGAAAACTTATTATGTATTTTTATTACAGTGTACTACTTAATATAGATTTATTTATTACCAAATTTATTTATTTTTAATCATAAGCTGATCGGCTAAGCCAAGTAAAGTATAATGGAACACATGAGTCATAATCCATATTTTTTACGCGTTGTGTGTATTAGTAGTTTCTTATTAATGGTATTTTATAATTTATTACATAAAAACGTTTGAATGTACTACTTTTGATCGTATGTGCAACTAAGAGAAATTTTTTTTTTTTTTACAAAAAAAACATTTGTAATTATGAATTAGGTGATTAAAATTCTTTTAGTTTAAATTTATTTAGTAACTAAGAATATAATATTAAGCATAATACATTAATAAAAAAAATAGCAAAACTGCTTGATCATGCAAAGGAATTTTGTACAAATACTGGATTAAGTTTAATAAAATTAAATATCACATTTTTATTAGAAAATTATCTTTTATCGCCATGGCGTTTTATCGCACCCAATAATTTTGGCTGGAATTAAGGTTTGGTTAGGGTTAGGTTAGGATTAGAGTTAGGATTAGGTCAGGTGATTAGGTTTAGTATCACGTCTCGTCACGCCCACCTTTCTCCATTTTTATTAAATATTCTAGGGTCTTAGGATTTTTTTGGTGGTGAAATCCTATTTGTCATCATTATATATCACGCCGGCGACAGAATTACTATATATCGCCATGGCGATAAATTACAAAATCCTTTTTATTATATTAATTAAAAAGTGACAGTTGACTTGAAATTCCAGTATTCTTTCCAAAATACACTGAAATTTGTGGCAAACTGGTTGTACTGGATTTGTTCATTAAATTAATACTTCCATGTTATCTTCTCTAGGAAGTGCACATTATTCAAAATGTTCAAATTCATCAAAGTCATTAAAATCATAGTTTGAATAAGACTAACAGATAAATCTTTATATGTTTACTATTGTTCATTTTTATTTTTATTTTATTATTATTTTTATTTGTTTTTTTATAAGTTACTACTTATGTTAAGTTTTAATTTTCTTTATATAAAGAATGTTTATTAACGTTCTTTTATTTTTCTTTTTTGTATGTAATTATTTATTAAACGATTAAGAAAATCTTTTATTATGTTTCTAAACTATTATTCTATCTTAACAAATCATTAATTGTGTTCACATTTTATAATTTTTTCTCCTTGTATTCATGATCCTTTTCTAATTTATTTCTACGTGTTTAATTATTTAATTAAATCTTCACTTTTTCAATATTTCATAAGTGATCCTAATCTTCCTGGCACCTTTTTTCAAATTGTTCTTTCCATTTTTCACTTCTTCATCTATACTTCTTCTTATATTAGACTTTATCTTATTAATTCTTGAAAATTTTCTTGATTTCTTCCTTGATTGTTTGTTATTATGGCATTCGTCATCCTTTTAATAATTTTGCTAGAATCCTCTTCTAGAAAATATTATCTTTAGCTCATTAATTCTTTATCTTGTTATTTTTCCATTTTCTTTTATTTTTCTGCGAATTTTTAATAATTTATTTCTTTATTATAATATGTATTAAACTATTTTTATATGACACTTTTTAATTTTTTATCTAGATGAATTTCTTTTTATATTTCAGTTATAACTTACTTCTTACTTTCTTTATCTTCTTATCTTCTTGTTGCTCATTGAAATCTCTCATAATAATCTCTTTAGTCTTCAATATTGCATCATAAAGTACACAAAGAAATGAAAAGGGTATTCTAAATCTAAACCAAACCAGTCAGTTAGGAGAGACTCAACTAATTGACTGGCTTTTCCTTGCCTGTAATGAGGAAAATCAACTCATATACAGTATAAGGAAGTTAAAGAGGAAATTTAAAGGGATATCAATTATAAATTATAGAGAGAAAAGAATTTAATAATATGTATAACGTTCAACTATTAAAGAAGGATTACCTGTTATAAAATGTGATACATGATGTAAAACATATATAACATTTTGTCATTATAGATGAATTACCAAATTTATACATTCCTTAAACAAATAAAACTAAAATAAGGAATACATTGCATGTTCAATAATGTTTGATTATAAATGTTGATGTTATGATTACATACTAAATTCTCATGACATAATTTTTGTATATTCCACAAAAGGCAATGAATTAATGTATAAAAACCCCTTTTTCAAGATTTTATTACGGCAAACTGAATGTTTTAGGTTTAAAGACACTCGCATCCTTTATTATTTTTATAATATTATTTTTGCTTTCTATAATGTAGAAATCTTTTAACTTTCTTTTTTAAAAACCAAAAAAAATTCCCAAACTCCCTCCCTCTTATCTTCCTTATACTGTATATGAGGTCTTCCTCGTATCAGGCAAGGAAAGACCGGTCAGATAGTCGAGTATCTCCTATCTGGCCGGTTTGGTTTCTTTTTAAATTCCTTTAAACTTCCTCTTATCTTCCTTATACTGTACATGAGGTCTTCCCCGTATCAGGCAAGGAAAGACTGGTCAGATGGTCGAGCATCTCCTATCTGGCCAGTTTGGTTTAGATTAGAATTCTCCCTTTTTGTAATGATACCCATTTATTAAAAGCCTAAAATATTCACATTAAGATAATGAAAACTTGATAAGAATAGGAATAGACAGGACAGATTAAAGAGATGAATATAAACTATCTTAAAAAAGGAAAATTCAATTATGAGCGAAATTAGACAGCAATAAAAGATAAATGGATTAGTGGAATATGGTAAATTGGATTACTTTGAAAAGAAGAGGAAAATGGCAAACTTTGGAAAAAGACTAATAGGTTGGAAATCTATATAAGAAATGGAAAAAACAACAATCTTGCACACCACCTGAAAAAATATTCAAATCACTTAATTTTACTTTCATCTCGTGAAAAGTTTTGATTTCATTTCATCTATTAAAAAACTCAACTTTTATGAAGAGTGATTAGATTCTTATTTTGTTCCTAGTAGTGAATCAAATGATAATATTTTCCTTCTAAAAGATGGATTGATAAAATCGATGCTAAAAGCGAATTTACTTATACAAGAGAATTATATTTGCCATATGAATTTAAAATTATTATTAAGAGGAAGCAGAGATGGATTAAGTTTCACATATTTGGTGGTAATATACCTTATACGGTTACATTCATTAAAATACAAGGGATAGAAAAAATTATTGGAGGATATAATTATTTGATATGGAAAGGTTTATAATATAGTGAAATTGTCATAATCAAAGATAGTTTTTATGTTTCTAAGGATAACTTTGAATTTAATTCAATGTGAACAATGAAGTTATAAAAAAAAGATTAAAGATATAAAAGATAAATTTTCAATAATCTTATAGAAAGTAGCCTAATAAATTAGATGAATATACAGTATATATATAATATAGTATTGTATAATTTAATTTTAATTTTAGCTTTTATTTCTAAATTTAATTGTTTAATATCATGATAAAATAAATATTTCTTTATTACTTTATTGCTTGATTAATACTTAAACATTTATAAAGAAAAATGATACCACATAAAACTAAAAGTGAAATTTCTATATTCATATGAAAAGGAATTTCACATTATTTAATATTATTGAAAATAGTTAGTTCAATTTTTCATGATAAAAAAGTTTTATATAAGAATCACAATTAAATACAAGAAATTATATTGAATTACTTGAATGGATTCCTTATAATCGATTAAGGAATATTAATTTTTAGCTCAAAGTGGTTTTAGCAAAGTTTACAAAGCATTTGGTTGGATGGATGGATGGGATTATGAGAAACAAGATTAAAAACATAATGTTCATGAATTTAAAGATTATAAAAATGCCAATAATTCAAACATTAAAAACCCGCTTCAAATTAATGAAAAATATGGTCGTTCAGTAGTACTTAAAAGTTTAAATAATTCATCAAATATTAATAATGATAGGTAGGCAGCTGTATTTACTAAATATGTGATTTCTCATAATAATTATAATAAAAACAGTTGTATTTTAAATATTTTTTTTTTATTTTTGACTATTATAATTAGAAAACTGTATTATTGAAATAACCTTTTAATTTATCGTTTTTTATCTATTGTAAAATAATTTTTTTTCCGTTTTTAAACCATTTTATTCTTAGGTTCTAAATATAAATTATTAAAATAAAAATCTTTGTATTGTATAAATAACTTAACCAGAATTTTTGTGAACTTGCAAATTATTTACTCTATTCTTGTGCGTTGTCAGCATGACGTTTAAACAGATAAAGAATCAAATAAGAGCCAGCAACGGGTATCTTAAACATGTAGCCGAAACTCCCAGAGGTCTGATTGAGGTTTCGGCATCTCCAAAATTTTAGTATAATTAATAACTTTAATTATGACTAGAANTTGGCCGAAACTCTTGAGACTTCATTTTATAGTTTCGGCCAAATCTTAGGATTGATTTTCATCATATTTTGGCTTAAATTAAGTNTNAAAATTTGGCCGAAAGTCACGTGAAAAGGTTTCGGCTACATGTATAGGGTATCTATTCACATCTCATATATTACTAAATAAAAATTATTTTGTTCGTAAATTCATAAATGTAAAACTTGCAAGAATATTCAATTTTGAGGGAACTGATTAGGTTAGTGATGGGATTTAAAAATTATTTTGATTTTTTTTTAATTAATAAATACTTATTAAGTTAGTCATAGACAATGCCACTTACTTGATTTTGTAATAGACATTTTTTATGATCCTATACCCAGAGTATAAGAGAAAGCATAATTATGAAAAATCAGTAACAATCTGTTACCTGTTATATGTAATATAATATATCTTTAAATATAACAAAAAAAATAAAAAGATTTTTCAAGTAATAAATCAAAAAAAAAAACATAAAGAACCTATCTCCTTTGTCAAAGTTATATTCTGTATTTATCGTGAAGGATTTATAAGCACCAAAGAGTGTTTTTCTCAGTAAGTATATCTAAAATAATTAAATAACTGATGATGGCTACAAAAATTTAATAAATACATTTAATTTTTCTTTCAAATAAATAGAAATGACCATAAGTGAACAAAATATTTTTACATAAAGATCATTATCAACTTCAATTATAATAAATTATTTATAATAATGGGACATTTCGCATAATTTTGATTAATGTACAATAAGTAAGCCCAGAAAAGTGGAATTAAAATTTTTGTTTGAACATTTTATGTCGAACTAATTTATTTTTGTTGTTATGAATTAGGTGTTTAATTTGTGTCTAGACCAATGAANANNANAAAAAAAATATAAAAANATATATTTTTTCGTACTAACATAAATAATTCATGGACGAGTCACGTAAAGATTCATAATTTTTAGTTTTCAATTCGGGAACAATTATTATTTAAGTTTGACCATTACAAATTAGGATTAATATTTTCAAAAAAAATTCTGTCTTTGAAAACTAAAAAAAAAATAATGGTTGTTAAAAAAATTACAGAAAAACTATTTTACAACCACAAGTATATATATACATAGTAAAAACTCAAAGTGATCAACAGTCAACGCACAAAATAAGTAGCTACGTTTATCCTCTGTTAAGCCATCGAGTTCGACGGAGACTAGAAGATTTGAAATCCTCGCTCCAAACATAGCAATACACTCAGAAAGCCATGCCTTTCATTGCTTGGAAATCATATCCCCCCAGACAACGCCGGTTAAACCTACCCATAGAGCATTGCTCAGAGTAAGTTGTAGCACACCCACGCCCAAGGGCAAGACTATGCGAAAACTTATTTTCCACGCCAACACTATTAATCACATGGAGTCATCACTTATACATACCTTTAAAAATTCTTCACTAATTTGGTGGGTTTTTTGATTCAGAAGATTCTTTTGATGTGATAACTATTTAAGTTCTATGAATGAAAGTAAATAGGATAACAGTTATGAATCCATAATGCAAGAAAGGAAATTATAAATTAGGATTATTTTTTCGAAGAGAAATTCTGTCTTTGAAAACTAAAAAAAAATAATGGTTGTTAAAAAATTTGCTGAAAAGTTATTTTACAACCATAAGTATATACATAGTAAAAACTCCAAGCGATCAACAGTCAACGCACAAAATAAGTAGCTACGTTTATCCTCTGTTAAGCCATCGAGTTCGACGAAGACTAGAAGATTTGAAATCCTCACGACAAACATAGCAATACAGAAAACCATGCTCATTGCTTGGAAATCATATCTCCCAGACAATGCCGATTAAACCTACCCATAGAGCATTGCTCAGAGTAAGTTATAGTACACCCACGCCCAGCCAAGGGCGAGACTATGTGAGAACTTATTTTCCACGCTACATAGAGTCATCACATATACATACCTTTCAAAATTCTTCACTAATTTGGTGGGTTTTTTGATTCAGAAGATTCTTTTGATGTGTTATCTATTAAGTTCTATGATAATGCAAGAAAGAAAATTTATAAACTAATATATTCAATACTTACAACAACTAATACCAGATTTACAAATCGAATAAAGTTGAGAATTTTCTCCTTTTTGCTCTTGTTCTCAACCATTTTCCAAATACATCATACACTCATCTTTTTTTAAAGCAATTTTCATTATTTGCTATTTCTGTTTATCTGCTTCCACAAAATCTTCAAGAACTTCCAAGACAAATTCAACCATTTCACAAGGACCTATTTCATCAAATTTTCTTTTATGTGATTGGGAATCTTCAGTTGCCTACCGCCAAATTCTTTCATTATTAAATTTTTCTTTGTTAGTATAATATACTTTTTATAAAGTGAGTTTGAGTTGCGTATAGAGTTATTTGAGAGTTTTTTCAATGGACAATCATTATTTAATGCTTCTAGTGTTGCTTTGAGGGTATCCTTGAGATTTTGTTTGATGACACAAGATCGACAGTCTTATTTTGCCATGCCATAGTAACTTGTCAAGTCAACTTGGTAATTTCTTTCTCTGCTTCCTACTGACTCTCTTTAGATAAATAATAAAATTGTTTTATATTGAGATGAGAAGGACAAAAAAGAAAAAAGATCTATTTTTATACAAAAATGAAGATGGATTAAGGATAAATCATAACTTATGAAAAATTAATTTATTCTGTCTTGATTCCTATTTAATCTGTAAAATAATAAAACATGAAATTTATATTAAGTCTCAGTCATAAATGTATTTCCTATTTAATCCAAACTAATCCGTAATATAACCATAATTGGCAAATAAATAATAATGATGGGAATTATCTGCGTTGAAGTAAATCTTTGTCAATCAAAATATAAGATCAAGAAATAATGAGTCATATTTTGTAATATACTTCAAAAAGATATAAAAAGAGACTTTTTTTTCAAAATTTCTTTTTTTTTAAGAAAAAAACTAATATAATATCTTGATTATATTGATATATTTTCATCTGAATAATTGACAACAATTTACAAGAGACGTAAAATAAATTATTAAAACCTGAATTTAATTGCCAAAAGCTGTATGATTCAGGTATTAATGTCGTTATGGATCTAATAACTGATAAGATACGAAAGACGTTTGGAACAAAAATAATACATTTAAGGGTAACAAAAGTGGAACATGATGGAGAAAGATTTGGTAAATGGATGAAGAGGAAGAAATAAAAATAAAGATTCAGGATGAAGTGGAAGTAAGTATTATAAATAATAAATTAATGAATATTTATATAATTATTATTTACTAAAGTTGTATTTTAAAATGCAGCAGATAAATTTAGTGTTTATAATAAATGTATTCACTGTTAGCAACATGACTTCATCAAAAGAGCAATCTGATTATTCTCCTTTAAAACAACTTATTTAATTTTTTGATTATATTCTTAGCTTTATTTTTTATTCTCTCTCATTTTCATTTTTCATTTTTCTTATTTTAGTTAAACAAGGAGATGGGTGGCTCCCTTCAGTTGTATTAGATTTCTTTTTTTTTTTAGTTAAAAACAAGGGATGAGTAATTCCCTTGTTATTAGATTTCTTAACTTTTTTTTATTTTATTTAGACAAACAAGAAGATGGATACTTTTAGAAGGTTCTTATCATTCCATATGTCTGGATTTTCTATTTTTTGGTCTATTCACTTCAGCTCTAATTAAGTTTCTATCAAGGTAAATGTTATATATTTACTTATTAAATAGCAATGAATTTATTGTTTTATATATTTAAAGCTAACATTTATTTTATTATTATTATAGGGTGTGAGGAGTTTATAATGAGGCCATGCTGCTTATATTATAAACAGAATGGTTTCATCACAAACTCCTCACATAAATAAGATTATCCTCCTTTTAAACATATTTTTGCTTTATTTTTTTTTTTTTGTTCCTTTCATGATTTTTTTACACTTTATTTTTCTTTTTTTTCTTAATTTTTTTATTTTATTTAGATAAACAAGCAAGGGATGGGTGATTTCCTTGTAATAGATTTTTTCTTTTAGTTAAAAACAAGGGATGGGTGATTCCCTTGTATTAGATTTTTTCTTTTAGTTAAAAACAAGGGATGGGTGATTCCCTTGTATTAGATTTCTTAACTTTTTTTTATTTTATTTAGACAAACAAGAAGATGGATACTTTTAGCATAAGTTCTTATCATTCCACATGTCTGGATCTTCTATTTTTTGGTCTATTCACTTCAGCTCTAATAAGTTTCTATCAAGGTAAATGTTATACAGTATATTTACTTATTAAATAGCAATGAATTTATTGTTTCATATTTTTTTTTTTTTTTTTTTTTTT
>QKYT01000713.1:13495-34905 GCA_003550305.1 Glomus cerebriforme
GAAGAAAAAGAAAGCATTACGTGTTGACAATGCTATCTCTCATATGCAAAAAAAGATCAAACAATTGCAGAATGAAATTCACCGAAAAACAATCAAGTTCTTAACTGATGAATTTGATGTAGTTATTATTCCCCCCTTTGAGGTTTCAAATATGGTGAACAGAAAAACACGAAAGATAACAAGGAAAACAGTTAGAAAGATGCTTTGTTGGTCTCATTACAAGTTTCGACAACGTTTGATTTCAAAAGCAGAAGAGAAAGGAATCCATGTGATAATCCAAAATGAAGCTTACACATCAAAGACATGTAGTTGGTGTGGAAATATTCAGAGAATTGGAGGGTCAGAAATTTACAAATGCAAGAATTGTAATATAAAAATCGATAGAGATATTAATGGTGCTCGGGGAATTTTTCTCCGGGCTTTGCTTGATGGAGCCTTGATTCTCTCCGGAGATCATGCAGGAAATAATAGTAATACTTAGTATTACCTATTATTGATGTATTACAATCCATCCGATTGATGGTCGTCATCCCTATTACAAAAAATAAAATTAGACATCTACAAAAAAAACCAAAAATAAACAAAATAAACTTACATTAAATGGCGATTTATAGCATTTGGGTTGCATATCCAGTGTTTTTCCGCAAATCACCAAGCCTTAAATTTTTTAAAATTTAGAAATTATTTTATCGCGCACATATTTGTATTTTACATTAAAAAAATTACCTGGAACCTATAATCAAAAAATATTAGATTATTGAGTAAACTTAATTAAATGAATTAATTCATTGAAAAAAATTATTTACCGGTATATTTTGCCTTTATACAAATATAAATTTAGTAAAATTTTGGCTCATTAATTTATATATCTCATTTGTATATAAATATATACATATATTCACCTTGTACTCGTTTTCATCGTGACCACGGGGCTGTGAATCGCAACAAACATTCTGTAGAAATTCCACGTCTTTATTATGACCATATTATTTGTAAACTTCAGTTCGGTTTAGTTCAATTTTCGCTAAGGAAACAGAAAAAATCCGATTTAATTACCCCATAAGCGGCTGTAAGCATGCCAATGATAACCAAGATGATCAACTTGGCCTTTCTTTCCTTACGTTCCTCTTCGTAAGTAGATTGAGAACGATATCGAGTAGTCATTATTATATTCCTATAAAATTTTAACCCTTTCTTCGGAGAGTTAAAAAGAATTCAAGTGAAAGGGCAAAGGTCTTTAAATCTTTTTTTTTTCAATCTAGTCAAAATTATTTTAGTTTGCGTAGCAATTTCTTTGTTAAACTAATAAGGTTAATAAACTAGTTCTTTCATAATTCAATCGATTGTAACATTTCTAATAAAGTAAATAAAATAGAAAATTCTTTATTTATTTTAGAATCAATTGACGTTATACACAATGTTTATCAATGATTTTTTTAATAATAAAATAGGATAAGTGCGACAATGCCGGTAACACAGAACAATTGTTTTTACAAATATTAAAAAGATTTGCGTTGCATAAAAACTGCCCTTTCCTTTTCAAATTTTATCATTTAGCTAAATGCGAAAATCATTTCTATTTTAATCGTCCACCCTGTGAGGCAAAGCTTCTCCTCTAATACCGGTCAAAACATTCTCGACAGCAATGTTTCCCATCATCGTACGCGTTTCTAAAGTTGCGCTACCAATATGCGGGATAACTGTAACCTTATCAAATTTCAAAAGTGGATCATTCGGATTCAGTGGTTCTGGAGTTGTAACATCTAGACCTATACCACCAAACAATCCTTCTGACAAAGATCGACAAAGGTCATCCTGATGAATGATTCCTCCACGAGCCGTGTTTACAAGAATCTAGTGCCGTTTGATATAAATTTATTACTATATTTATCATAGATTTGTTTATGATTCCAATTATATATTACATACCACATTACTCTTCATTTTCTTGAAAACTTCGTAGTTAAACATTTCCTTCGTCTCTTCATTCATTGCACAACATATACAAATCACGTCCGACTTACGTATAAGGAACTCAAATTCTACTTTGGTCGCGCCAATAGAAGAAGCTATAGGCTTTTCGACACGACTAGAGTAAATTATTTTCCCATTATTCCCAATAAACGGTTTTAGTCGCAAAGCAGTGGCGAAGCCTATACGACCCAACCCAACAATTCCAATAGTTTTGTTTGTTAATTGCGTTCCTTAAAAATAACAAAAAGAAAGTTAGAAATAAATACTCCCGGAAAAAATTGATTATAAATAAAGTAAAATACTAAATACCAAGCAACCATGTTGGACTCCAAATTCTCCATTTTCCATTCTCGACTGCTTGAATTCCCTTGATATAATTAAAAGCTACATAACTGATTTATCAGAAAAAAAACATCAAATATAAATAAACGAATTACTTCGCGCATCCTTCGCGTAACAGCCAATACCAATAAGACTGTAATATCCTATTTTAATAAAAAAATATATATTTTTAATATGGGGTAAAAAAGAATATTGATTTTGTGAAAGTCTAGTCTCAGAATATAATAAAATGTTTACCGCTACGGCATCTGTAAGCACGCCTGGTGTGTATCCCAATGAGATCGAACGCTTACGAAGCTCATTCAAATCGACATGGTCATATCCAACTATTAGCTAAATAATGTCAATAAGAAAAAAAAGAAAATCTAAAATAGTCAAATTGGCGAATTACAACCTGACATTGTTGAAACTACTTTTAAATTCGGTCCAGCCACGTCGAGCAATTCTGAGTCAATTTTTTCAGTCAGCATACATAAAATCCCATCAACGCCTTCGAAAAAAGTACATAATCTTTAATTTTAAGAAAATTTTTACCATAAATATATTTATTAATGTGGCTAACCTTTTGCCATTTCCAAGAATTTCTCGCGCGGAATTGATTGTACCTCACCATCACTTTTCCATTGAATAAGTTCAATATCCTTGGCATTCTCTAACAGCTTTTGTGAGTCTGGTGGTAATGATTTAGTTAGTAACACTTTTGGTAGCATCGATGAATATATTTTTCTCGAGCCAAAACCTGGTTTTAAATTTGAAAGTTTCAGACAATTCCTAAACATAACTGATAAGATTCAGAATTTGCTTTATCATTAAACCACACGTGTATTTTATCATAATTGGAAAAAGTACTGTAGCACAGCATAATAAAATAAAGAGAGTATAAAAAGAAGGAAGATAAATGCTAAAATCGGTGACCCTTTTTTTTGTAGGTTTCTTTAACAAAAAACAAAATGAGTAACGAACCAAATGGCGATCAAAATATTTCTGCTTTAGAAGAGAACAAAATCAAAGCTGAGGAAGCTAAAGACGCTGCTAATAAACTATTTTCGGGTTTGAAATTTTTAGATCAATTTTCTAATTTATGGGATGCGGTTGTTATCAAGTTTTGACATTATTATTTTTAGCCAAGAAGTATGAAGCTGCGATTGAAAAATACTCGGAAGCAATTAACTTGAATCCAAATGTCGCAGTATACTATTCTAACCGGTCTTTTGCCTATTTCAAAACTGAGGCATTCGGATACGCTGTTACAGACGCGGATTCGGCAATCAAACTTGATCCGTCATATACTAAGGTTAAATTTTTATGCTAACATTAAAAAAAATTCGCGCTCATATGTTGAAAAAAATTCGTATGCTAACAATTTTTTTTTTCGATAGGGATATTATCGAAGAGCAGCAGCAAAGATGGCTTTATGTAAATTTGAAGAAGCACAACGGGATTTTCGAATTGTGAGGACTTTATTTGAAAACAGACCTAGACCTTATATCCAATCTATCTTATGATTATTCATGGTAATCCGAAGCCTGTCCATTTTGACAGGTTGTGAAAAAAGCCCCCACCGATAAAGATGCTAAAGCAAAACTTTTAGAATGCGAGAAGATTGTGAAAAGGATCAAATTTGAAGAAGCCATTGAGGTATTTGATTATTTAATCAATGTGTCAAAAATTAATGATTATTTACCTAAGTTTACTTAACTGGTTTAATAGGTAGATTCCCCAAAGAAGAATATTTTAGATACGCTCGAAGTGAACTCGATTGGTAAGTAACGTCATTATGTTTGAGTAATAATGTTCGTAAATTGTTAGACCTTTATTTATTTCCTTTGTAATATCCTTAATAGTGGTGGAACCTTCGTATGGTGGACCAAAGTTCGAGGATGGAAAGATTACGAAAGACTTCATTGAAGAAATGATGGAATATTTCAAAAATCAAAAGAAAATTCATCGGAAGTATGCTTTTGAAGTAAGTAATTTTGCATTTCTAATGCGCTTATTATAATATCGATATTATAATGGCAAATATGTTACCGTTGCAAGATTATTTTAGCAGTTAGAAAAATTATGTTAGAAACACCGTCACTCGTTGATATAACTATACCTCAAAGTTCAAAATTGACTGTATGTGGTGATGTTCATGGTATGTTATATAACGATCTGTAAATAATATACTTTATTTTGATGAGAATATCGACTACTTACTAAAACTATTTTTGATAGGTCAATATTATGATTTTATCAATATTTTCAAAATTAACGGTGTGCCATCTGAAACGAATATGTACCTTTTCAATGGTGATTTCGTTGATCGTGGTTCGTTTAGTCTTGAGGTCATATTGACCTTGTTCGCTTATAAATGGCTTTACCCAAAATCACTTTATCTTACCAGAGGCAATCATGAGACGGATGATATGAACAAAGTTTATGGGTTTGAAGGAGAAGTTAAAGCTAAATACTCGGAATCAATGTTTGATCTATTCTCCGAAACGTTTAGTACTTTGCCCTTAGCCCATCTTATTAACCGAAAAATTCTGGTAGTTCATGGTGGATTATTTAGTCGGGATGACGTCACATTAGATGACATAAGAAATATTGATCGATTTGGCAAGAAACATTTAGAACAAGGAAGTTTAATGTGCGAATTGTTGTGGTCTGGTATGTTATTAAGTTTAGTACTCTTCTAACATTATTCTTATTGGCTAAAATGTCTAAATTTGTTATTCTCAAGATCCACAAATTCAACCTGGACGAGGCCCAAGCAAGAGGGGTGTTGGAATACAGTTTGGTCCTGACGTTACCGAAAACTTTTTGAAACGCAACAATCTCGGTATGAATAATTTTACGATTTGTAGTCAAATGATAATCGATATTGAACTTGTTAAATCTTTTTTAGAACTTTTAATAAGAAGTCATGAAGTCAAAGAAAATGGTTATGTGATTGATCATAATGGAAAATGTATTACCGTTTTTTCTGCTCCAAATTACTGGTAAGACATTATAAAATCCGTTATTTATTAGTTCGCAACTAATATATTATCATCTACGATGTTCTTAACGCAACGCGTTACTACTTACTAGTGATACAATTGGAAACAAAGGTGCGATAATTAATATTACTCCTGATCTGAAGTTGGAGTATAAAACTTTTGAGGCTGTGGTATGTTTGAATTTATTACGAAAGTTTTTTTTTCTTTGAAACTTCTATTTATCTCAGTTTATATTTTTATAATAGCCTCATCCTAATATTCGTCCTATGGCTTATATAAATCAGCTTGGATCAATGTTTATGTAATACATGACGGTCGGTTCGGCAATATGCATAGTTAGAGGGTTATGATTTTTCCCTAACTATGATATTTGCCGTATGAAAAATACTTATATTAGTAAATGTGTTTTAATAAATTTGTTTAATTATTATTAAATACAATACAAATCTCCGCTGTGACCGTATGTATTGTTTTAGATTAGTTATTTCAATATTTATATGTATAATTACATATTAGATTATCAGAATATTTATTTAAGCGAAGAATTCGCGATTACCTTTTTTTTTTATTATCAAATGCAATAAATGATACTGACATTCATTAATTTCATTTGGCGCATATTATAAATCGTAATTGGTCAAATTTATTATATAATCGTGTCACAAGATATATAGGCATATATAAAACTTTTTTTTTCTCTCAATTCAAAAAAAAAATCAAATCATGACTGACAAATTACCACCGAACTTGTTAGCACTTTTTGCGCCTCGACCCCCACTTCCATATTCAAAACCATTGGATAGAGATCCTGCTAAACGCAAGGGTCCTACAATTTCTGGTGTTGGTCAATTTGTTTCCTTATTGAAAGACTATGATCCAGATTATGTTCCAACCGAAACCGTTGAAGAGAAGAAAAAGCGCAAGGTAAATATCTTAAATAGGTTATACTATATACCCCGTAGATCTCTGGTAACATGCAATTTTTTATCCAATATAATATTAGCTTGCTGAAAAAAAGAGAAAGGCGGAGGAAGCTATAAAAAAAGGTCTTGAAGAATGTAAATATCTTCAAAATTGTTATTTTAATTTATCAACGAATTTATAATATAGTAATAATTTTAACATTTGTATAAATGCCATAATAGGGGAACCTAATAAAGATGAAAATGTCACCGGTGATCCATTCAAAACTTTGTTCGTTGCAAGAATGGTACGTTGTTAATTTATTATTTTTTTTTTTATTTATTTATTTATTTATTTATTTTTAAAAAAAAAGTTTTAATTTATTTTATCTTTTAGTCATATGACATAACAGAAAAAGATTTGCGACGTGAATTCGAAATGTATGGCCCTATTGAAAATGTAAGAATTTTTCTTTAATCAATGTCATCAATTGTGCATCTTTTTTTAAACTGCGATACTGATTTTAATCCTATTTTGAATAGATAAGAATTGTGAAAAGAAAAAGTGACGGTAAACCCAGAGGTTTTGCTTTCATTGAATTTGAGAGAGAAAAGGATATGAAGGGTAGATTATATATTATAGTATTCTTATGCATTTATCTTTTTTTGTTTTAAAAAAAAAACTAATAATAATTCTATACAAAATTATTAGCTGCCTATAAGGATGCAGATGGTGTCAAGCTTCTAGGTAGGCGTATTTTAGTTGATGTAGAACGTGGAAGGACTGTTAAGGGTTGGCGACCGCGTCGATTAGGTGAGTATTTGTTTGATATTTACGTGAAAAATTGATCATTACTAATAATGATTTATTTATAATGAAAATTCTTGGTTTATATCATGAATATATAAACATTAATACATAATGAATAATAAGGTGGTGGGCTTGGAGGAACACGCATCGGTGGTCCTGAACAAAATCAAAAATATTCAGGTAGAGAAGGTAGTTACGCTATTCATACAAGTCATCCTCCCCCAGTTTCTTCTCATGATAGAGATTATCGTGGTCATTCTCGAGGAGGATCTGGTGGAGGGTATGGACATAGTAGTAGTAGTAATGGGTCTAGATATAGTAGTAGACATGGTGGTGGTTATGGAAGTAGCTACGATCGTGATCGTGATCGAGATTATAGACGTCGTAGTGGTCGCAGTCGTTCAAGAAGTCCTGGGCGATACAGAGATGATAGATATGGGTCGAAAGGTAGGGATAGAAGGAGGTAATTTAAAAAACAAGTTTAGTGGTTTATAAATAGTCGGTATATTTTATTATTATTTATAATGGTAATTCTGGAGGGTAAGTCGTTTTTAGCCTTGGAATCACGAGTTCAAATAGGATAATACATAACTAATGACGGGTAGGCAATGGTTTGTATTTTCAAAAAAAAAAGTTCGATTAATATTTCCTTATTTAGATTATGCGTTAATTGGTAAGGACACCACAAAAAATTACGCATGTTATTTTGTTTATTATATAAATAGGTAAATCATTGGTAACAATAGGTAATAATTTGTTACTTTCATTTATTTTATCTTTCGCAAAATTTTTTTTATTGGTTTGTGGGTAAGTGTGGGGTAAGTGTTGTTGACCTCAACATCAAGAAATACATCAAAATATTTAATATTATAAATGTATCCAATAGTGAGGATTACACCGAACTTGGATAAAATCATGGAAATGAATCATGGTAATAATATTGGTAAAATATTTTTGTTTAAATATCATTTGTTCGTTTTGTTCATCCTGCGTGTTAAACAAAATGTGATAAAATTTAAATTGTAAAGGATTGTAAATTGAATTATGAAGGTAAATTATTAAGTACAGGTAATGATTTAAAAGAAGTTTAAGTTTTTGAAGAATTAAGGTAGGTATTACCTTGTTCTCTTTCTTCTTTAATCATTCTATATCATTCAGCAAAATACATTGGGAATTCGGTGGCATTTCACGTGATAATAAAATATTTTTGTTTCACATAAAGCAATGTGATTGACTGATTATATGATTTCCCGAATTTATCAATCCCAATTATCCCAAATCGAAAGGACATGATGTTGAAGCATATTCGTTAGAATAAGTTGAGCCCATTACATATTTTAATAAGCCGTTTAGCCAAATTGTTTAAAAAAAAATTTAGGTTTAGGCAAATGAAAGGAGTTCAGACATTTAATCAGATTCAAAGTAAATTTTTTATTAAATTTTAATAAATATGCAAAAATTATAAAAATTAATGTATGAAAATTCAAAATATAATTTAACATTAATATACAAATATCTTTAAATGTAATTTGATTTAAATATGTAATCTTGTAAATATATTTGAACTACCCTTTCCGAATTCTTCTATTTTTGGCCTTCCCATAACTTTGACTATTTGAATGTTTTTACATAGATCACAAAGCAAATTAAGACAATTAGTGTTATAATAATAGCAGCAGTAATCATACGATTAGTCTGCATCCTAAAAAATAACAACAAAATTATCAGCCCGGAGATAAAAAATTTAAATATAAAATAAGAGTTAAATAACTTACCTACGAGCCATACCCTTAAGAGTACGTTGAGCTTTATCAATATATGAATCCGCTTCCATTAACTATAAAATAAGTAAAATATTTTAATTTCTTCAAAAATCTATGAACAAATACAACTCTTTAAAAACATACGGTATTTCTGCTATGCAAGATTTGCTCTCTCTGTCTACGAATATCCTCCAAAACATTAGCGCCAATAGTTTCTAAAAAATCAATAAAAATGAATATGTTTCAAAAATAAACTATTATGGTCTCTCAAGAAACGGTTGACTAATTACCAGTTTCCAAAGCAATTCTATGACTATCTTGTAATCTACGACTACTATCAGCCAAACGTTCAGTTCCAGTTAAAAGACGAGCACGTTGGTCCATAGAAGCACTATCAAGATCAGTTCCATTTGCACCAGCAAGTAATTCTTCACGATCTGTTGGTCCAGAAACACGAGAACTAGCTCTTTTCTAAATAATAAAAGATGATTAGATAAAAATAAACTATCTTTTTATAAAAAATAAGATTAATGTAATCGTTTACCAAATCACGTTTCAATTTATCTAGATCGCTCTTGTGAGTTCTTGTCTTAGCTTGAAAACGTGAGCGTATTGATTGTGGTAAATTCAACAGCTCCATTTCCATTTGTGATACCTAAAATAAAATAAATAAATAAAAAACTTTAATAAATAAAAAATGAAAATTCGGAACTAACGTACGATTTCTTCGGCTTCTTCAATTTCTCGTTCAGCAGCTCGAATAGTGGCCTTCCGTTTTTCTATGTATCAAACCAAAGACTTATTTTATCAGTTATTTCAAATAATTGTTTTTAAGAATAATTGTTCTTGATATTTACCTCCGGCTTGCGAAGGAATGGTATTGTTTATTTTAACTCCAATAGAAGCAGAAACTTGGGTAAAGTCATTTTCATAAGACTCAAAAAGCTCAGAGCTGGCCATTTTGTTTTAATTAAAAAACAAAACTGAAGTATGTGAATTTCATACGAGATTATTTTTCTTATTTATATTTATGTAAATTAAAGTGTAAATAGTACTAGTACGTAAAAGGAAATTTGATGATCTTTTTTTTTTTAGTATGGCGCAAAACTTCCGCGATATCTAAATTCCTTTATTAAATCTGCGAATCTAAACGGATAAATCCTGTGTTCGACGCTTATCTATTTTTTTGATCGATAATTATTTAAACAATCTGTACATATAGAGGATACTAAAATTTCTACCTTTTTTTTTAAAAATAAATTTTTACTATAGCTAAGATTCAAATCAAAAGATATTCTAATCTTGATTTATATATAAATTGCTTTATAAGCATGATAATATCACACTAATGGAAGTCGAAAGACGAGAAGAAAATTCAACAATTCTGTCACCGAAAAAATTAACAAAATACACAATCACAACACCAGAATGGCATTATCTTAAAATTAAACTGTAAACGAATTTATTTTTCATAAATTCTATCATAAATTCTGGTTAAATTAATCTTAAATAAATTTAGAAATTTCGATCCACCAACTACGCCGCTTCCACCAGTTTCTTCACTTTCTTTAAGAACTTTATTCACTCGTGCATTAACAGAATCATTTGGAATAGTTGCTTCAGGTATTCATATAGATATTTTAGACTGGAATGGCGAAGTACATGATTCTAATTATGTTGGTATAATTAGAGTACAAAAAGAGTAATTATCACTTTCCCTTTTCCGTAATTTTCGTAAATTCCTTAAAAATAACTTATTTATGGAATTATTATCTAGGGACTTGACAACTTTATGGAGCACACTTACTTTATTCAGTGCAACATTAGATATTCTAAATGACACTTCCGCTTCATCAGTTGGCACAAATATTGAAGATGGAAATGATAATAGTAACCTTAAAGAAGTTAATTTTCAAGTTCTTGACAATTCTCCTTATCTCATGGGGTTAATTAATGACAGTCGCGAATGGACTAAACAATTGTTAATAATTTAATAATCCTTAACTGAACATCTATATTCCTGATAATTAAGATCGAGATTAGACTTTACACAATAATTATGTAAATGATCTTATAGATTATATTCTTATTTGTTTCACAAAATGAACTCTAATAATCTTAATGATTTAGAAACTATATACGAAAAATTTATTAATTTTTAATATAAAAGAATACAATCGAATGTAAGCGTGGATATTTAAAATAATTATAATATTTACTAAAAAGTTTTAATTGTCCAAATAAAAGCTTAAATAATTGAAAAAAACCGATAAACGCGTGATAATTATTCAAAAATATAAAAAAATTATATGTATATTTGACATTTAAAAGGACCCGCCTTATAAAATCACATGTGCCTCTTCTTTCAATAATCCCTGACTTATTAAATATTGCTTTAACGTATCGAAAAGATCAAGTTGATCTTGTGGTTCAAGTGAATTAATAATTGTTTGAAGAACTGCTCCAACTGTCAGAGATGATGTCTACAATAAAGCCAATTTAATTAATAAAAATCAAAATATAAACGTTAAAGTCGATGTTAACAAACCTTGATGAAACTCTGGTAATACATGTGTGAAAATAATCCCATAAGGAATTGACAATCCATACGGTCAGTGATACCTCCATGTCCGGGGATAGAATCTCCGAAATCCTAAAGAAGAAAGTTGTCAATTAATGCCAAGAATATGATTTTACGCGTAGTTATAATTAGATACTTACTTTGATATTGAATGCTCTCTTAACACCACTTGCAAAAAAACCACCAAAGGGTGCAATTAGAGAAGCAAAAGAAGCAAAGACCAAGACGTGCCATTGTAGTGGCGCGATCCATACTGATCTGATATCTTTAAACGTCTAAAAAAGAAGATTTTTAATCAATAAAAATATTTATTTATTTATTTAAAACAAATACTGTAAATTTCTTCAAAAAAATATATATATATATATATATATATTTTTACTTACAAATCGTCTGAATAAACTAGTTAACCAAGGATTGAGATCATATCGTTGAGGAATAAACACTGGATTTGGTTCACATGTCAATCTTCCAGAAAATGCTGTGGTCGTTAAATCCTAAAATAACGATAACATGTAAATACATATATCGATTTAGTAAAATTTAAATCAAATAAAACGAAAGATACCTGAGCGGGACAGATCATATAATCCCAACGCCTTAATAATGAAGACCACTAATAAATTTATATAAAATATTCGGTTAACTTATATATTTATGTTAACAATTAATGTATAAATTAATTACTTACAAAAAATCCGAAAATTATCGTACAAATCAAAGCGCCTAAGAATCCTTCCCATGTCTTCTTAGGACTCAATTTAATCAAAGGTGTTCTACCCCAGAAAAATCCACAAATGTATGCGAAGATATCATTGCAGATTACCAAAGAAACGGGCAATACAAACCTAATTCAATTAGAAAAATTCGTAAGAATAAATTCTTCTCTCTTATTTGATTCAATGAATAAAATATATACAATATATACCAAATTAATCCTTCAAATATGTTATTCATGATAAAGTGACTTTGACATACAACAATAAGTAAAGTCATATGCGTCCAGCCGAATTGAGTGAATTGGAATTTATAATGATGCTTTTTAAGGTTGGCGACAAAAAATACGAACCCTATAAATATAATCTGAGAATTAGAACATATGAAACGACTTTACTAAAGTCTCGCAGAATTAATTTTTTATAAATTACCTATACAATATAGGACGAATGAAATGAATCGATGATGTGTTGCAAAAGGAAGTAGAAAAGCATCTACCAAAACTATTTCTTTAAAATAATAAATTATCGATTCTCCATAAAGAAAGTAATTCGTGCTGACTAAGAAATACCTAAAAAAAAATCGTTACAATTTTACATTGATAAATTTGGGGTTCGATAATATATATTGTATTCATTACTTGATCAAAATTATTAGACAACAAACCAATTAAGCGTTTTGAACCACGGGAGTTTTTTCTCTTTACTCGGTACATGCGCAATTGCAATAACTTCCTTATATACCATTGTTTGAATCACCACTACAAGAAGAATGACCCCTAGATGTCCTAAAGCCAAAATGGCGAAAAAACCAAATATCATGACAAATGTCCAGATTGTCCGAACTGTTAAATTTTTCCATTTTTTTGATACTGGTTGTGAAGCAAGTAAACCATCACTTGGGGTTTCCTATAATATAAATAATTTATATAATAAAAATAATGATATTAAGATATTAATTCATGTTGATTTATTAAATGGATTCAATTCAGATCACGATTTGCTTTTCAATATAATTCACAATCATAAATAAAATTAAAAAAACACAATTCCTTATAAAAATTCTTCAAAGCGTTGTCCATTATTCTCTGATCATTATCTCTCTCTATATTATAGCTGTTAGTTCTAAAAAATATGTAAAAAAAAAAGGTACTAACTTCCGATTTTACAACCCCATTAACTTTTGTAGGAAGTTCATTTTGCTCAAGTGAATTTTCGTGAGTTTTTACAGCTTTTCGTTTCTTCGTCATTTTGTTGTAAAAAAAACTGTACTATTAAATAAAAACACAAATAGTTCTTTAACTCTCAAAAAGTATAGTTAATTGAAAAATGAAATTCTGTAAAATTGACAAATTTATAGTATTAATGGGTATAATAATTCATGAAAGTCAGGTGGTATAATTATGGGCACGCACGTTTTTTGATAGCTATGACGCTTTTATGATACGTTTTGCGATCTTATATATGGGCGTCTCAGTTACACGACATTCCACATGCACATGAATTAATGCAATATTTTACAAAAACAACCTTGAATGGTAACAACAATGCACGTAAACATTGCGTCAATTTCTAGAAAGAAAGATCGGCAAATTTTCTCGTATTCTGTATTTTCAGTATTTTAAATTTTAATTTGCTCGCTTATTTTTTTTCATGTGAAAATCACGAGACAGATTCCAATTTATCTTTAAAACATGAAATATAATTACTTTATCAAAATTAATTTATAATAATCAAAAAAAAAAAGAGCAAAATTTTATTTAAAACGATGTTACTATACTAAACAAAAAAAAAAACATTTGAATAAAGAAGAATACTCGAAAAAAAAAATATTTATGTACATAAAAATAATTTTTTTTAACTAATGGTAATCTTTTTTCCAATTTGTTCACTTTTTGGAAGGGTAACTTCAAGAACGCCTTGATTAAATTTAGCAGAAATGTCTTCAACTTTAACATTTCGTGGCAAGGGAATGGAACGAGTGAAAGAGCCAAAACGACGTTCTTGAATATGAGTATTTCCTTCCTTATATTTTTGTTCTTGTTTATTTTCGCCGGAAATTACAAGAGAATTGTCGTGAACGTCAACATTGATCTGTTCTTTAGTGATTCCCTATAAAATTAAAGAAATTTTTGTTTAATATAAAAAAGTACTATTTATTCATTTAAAGATAATTAAAAGTTATAAATACATACCGGTAACTCTGCGTTAACAGTAAATTCTTTGTCGGTCTCATGAACATCAATCAAAGGAGACCAAAATCTTCTCACATCTTCACTTTGGCCACGAGAAGACACTCCACTCCTTCTCGCAACATTCAAATCTTTCATAAAATCATCAAAAAGACGATTTACTGATCGTTCTAATTGGTTAAAGTCATTATTATTCCAACCGTAGATGATAGACATTTTTTGACGTTTGTTTTTTTTTTGTTTTTTTTTACGAAATGTTTTTTAGTTGATTTTGCTAATTTTATTTTTGATTATTTTATTTGGTTGATTTTTTCTTGAGGTTCTCTACGACTTTATTTATATACTTTTTAAAAAACTTGTCTATTGTTTTCTCGTAATTTCTAGCTTTTCATACCCAATCAAAATCTAGAACTTTCTTGAAATAACTTGACATCATCAAATTAGCCATGATCAACATGCAACAGATTCATATCAGGTGTATCAGGTGATTGTAAAATCGTCATTTTTATGTCATTAATATACAAATCATATGATACCTTACATCACCTCATGAGCGAAAATTATGAACTGATTTCGCAATCAGCTGTTCTCATCGAGTAATATAATGTCTTTGGCCAGAATTATGCTGATTCCGGCCGTAATTAAAATCGCATCAAATTTAGTAAAAGTAGTAAAAATAAAAACCATAAAACACAAATTTGTATAGAATCACATAAGGTCAAATAAACCATTCTAAATACATTATATCCCGTAATCCCATTACTATTTTATTACTATAGAAAATCATTTAATGTAATTGACAAATAGACTAAATATTATATATATATATATATATATATATTTTTAAAAATTTTATTTTATTCCATATTGAATTTTTGTTTATTTTTTTATTATCCTAAAGTAGATGCAAGTATTTTATTAAAGGTAGATAGCAATAATAAATTTTTAACAAAGAGTACAGTATATGACCTTATTAAATTATAATTTCATGTAACCTAAAATCATGACATTACTACTACATTCAGTGCTTCAAAACTAGCAAGAGACATAATGGTATATCTGAAATTTTCTGTTATCCATGCCATATAAAGAATACCAAGAGCTTTTCCTTTTTTATTCACAATACTTACTTCTGAGTCTTTGGATTTAAAGTCTTCATATTTAAATGCAAATACTAATTATTGATTAAACCATACAGTAAAATAGTATTACTAATGCTTTTTATTGATTTTTTGGATCAATAGTGTCTTCATATATCTGATAAACATTTTCCTGCTATAATTGTTATTATAGGAAGAATTTTGCTTTGCTTTTTTACAGATTGTTTTTGTTTTCAGATTAATGGAATTAACATACCATATGAAAAAACTGGTCTTTGGGATAATTTACCAATTGATGAATCTGATCTTTGGAATGATAATTTACCAACTAAGGATCAGATAGTAAGTTCATGATAACTATCATATTGAAAATAATTTAATACTAATTAGATTTTTGATATTAAATAACAAGTAGAATAAAGATATTAAACTGATGATAATAGAACAAGACGTAGAAATACTTGTAGAAAAAAATAGGGAAAGTAAAAATGGTGATGAAACAGACTAAGAGATCAATAATGACTTAACATTTCCATTATCTATCAATCCTGAAGATTTTTGTGAAATTACATTAGCCGATGCCACAACAGACAAAATATATTTGCCAAATACTGAATGGCCTAATGATATTTACTGAAAATTTATGAAAATCATTACAGAATACCAATTATCAAATTCTTGTAGTAATAGAATAATTAAGTTGATCAATAATAGTCAAAATTCCACTGATAAAAATCTATTACTAAAAAGCACAAGAAAGGTCGTAAATTCCTTGATATTAACGAATTTTCTTATATGAAATTCAAAACAGTTTCCATCACAAATTTCCAGAATATAGATTATAATTTTTATTATCAACTAATAATTCACAGAATTAAGGTTTTACTTCTTCAGCCCAATATTAATAAGAAATTTGTTTTTTGATATCAAGATAACAATACATCAATTAGGACTTACAGCGAATAATTTGAAAGTAAATAGTGGAAAATAACAGAAAAACTATTCTTATCGATAATGATTTACTATCAATTATTATCTATGTTAATGCAACTACATGTTATCATCTTGGAAAAACATTAGAACATCTAATTTATATTTTACTAGGTAATATTTCAAGTTGATTGCGGAATAAACCTGATGCTAAAATCCTTTGTTAGTTATCTTCTGAAAATAAAAGCAAAGGATAATATGATAAGAAATTCTAAAGAATTTCAAAAATTGCAGAGGCAAGTTTTCTAGAGATGCCTTCAAATACTATTATCGCTGATATTGAATCAAAATGATATGTATTTTGTTATAAAAAATAAAATACATCTATTTACCCCAAAAATATCAGTTATTCTTGCTGATATGGCAGAAGTAGCAATATTTACTGTTATATATCTGCCATCAACTTCTAAATAACCTTGTGATTTTTGCTTAATAAGCAACAAAGATCTTAATAATATGGTTAATTTATGAACTCCAGAAAAAATGAAAGAAGCTATCGATATAAATCAAGCCAAAGAATTTTCAATTCATACAGAATTCAATTTTTTTTGAAAATTTAATGATTTTAATATTTATGAAGTGATCGTTCTAAATCGAATACACATGCTTGATCTTAATATCATGAAGTATCTTTTGGAATTAACTTGTGAATACTTATAACAAAAGTTGATGCTAAAGCAGTTAAGGAGATGGATTATAGACTAAGTGAAATTTCACGCTATCCAGACTTAATAATTTTGAAGAATAGCTTGAAAAATATTTTGAAATTCAGTAATTATATTTATTATAGATAATTTATATGAAGATTATAAAGAAGAAGCAATTTTATACAGAAGATTATATAGCATATTTTGCCTTTATTTAAAGATGTATATGAAGTTATTATATCAGGAATCATTTACGGATATGGAATTGGCAGAATTGCAGGTAAATATAATTAAAATCTTTAACATTTAATTTCAGCCAGTCAAATATTGATAAACATATCAATAAACTTTTTTGTTTACTAGACGTATATAACTAAATTCTGTTAAGAATTTGTGACAATATTTTATGACTATTCACCAAGTCACTGCAAAATTCCTAAACTTTATGTACTTTGTTATCATGTAATTCTGTCAATTTACCATTATGGTTCAGTGAATAGCATGTCAATAGAAATTTACAAAATATTACATAAAAATAATGTTAAGAATTTGTATTGAATGACAAACAAAAAGAATTATATTCTGCAGATATTAAATACGGTATGCTATATAATCTACTTTTTATATCTACTTTTATTATTATTGATATTAACTGTTAAAAATTTAATTAATGTAATAGGAATGGCATTAATATTTGGTATCTAAGCAAATATTAGTAGGATCTAAAACTAAAAGATCTGATAGTTTTAGAAATCTTCTATGAGAATTAAACGTTAGTGAAATTGAATCAAAAATTTCTCAAATAAAGCAAAATAACGATATCCATCATCTATATAAAGAAGGTTTAATAATCTTCATGCAGATTTTGAAGAATTTTTAACCAAAAATAATATAACTTATGATGATAAATCTGGATATTTCAAGATATATTCAAGTGTAGCCATTGAATCGACCAATATCATTCAAACAGCAGGAAATTTTTATAGTAATGAGTGGTTTAGTGACGTAGTTATTTCTTCTGAAGAAGACGATTAGTATAGAAAAGTACTGTATATCAATATATATTTTATGATTTTTATTAACAAAGATTTTTCTGTAAGTTATACAATGTTTAACATCATTAATTTAATTTTTTAGGCATTTTTATTATTGGAATTTTTTACTGAAAAAGATAAAGATTCAATAAATCTCATTTTATTATGATGGTATGATAATATTGATGAAATGTATGGATGCTCAAGACTTTGGCTAACCGATCAATATATATACGTCTATTTAGATTCAGTAGATATGACAGTTCACATTATATCAAGAAGAAATTGTGAAAATGAATATTTCGTTAATAGATATATTTTTTAAAACATATTCAATAAATAACTGCATCATCAATTATCATTGTAATAATATTCAATAAATAACTGCATCATCAATTATCATTATGATAATATTCAATAAATAATTGCATTATCAATTATTATTGTGATAATATTCAATAAATAATTGCATCGTCAACTAACCTCATGATTAATTTTGATTCAGATAAATATCATTATAATATTACAGATATTTATCAATATTTATCTGAATACATTAATTATTAATATTTTTATTACAATAAATAATAATAAATAACTGCATTATCAATTATCATTATGATAATATTCGATAAATAACTGCATTGTCAACTAATCTCATGATTAATTTTAATTCAAATAAATATCGTTATAATATTACAGATATTTATCGATATTTATCTGAATATGTTAATTATCGATATTTATCTGAATACGTTAATTATCAATATTTTTATTATGATAAATAATAATAAAGAGATATATATCATTATATATCATCCAAAAAAATTTTTTGATTATATCAAGAAAATTGCAAATAGAAAAAAAAAGTTCTAGTAGAATGTATATAATTAAAAATAAATTTCTTAGTAAAACTAGAAGAAAAATAGATTGGACCTTATTATATCTATGAAGTATTAGAAGATAATGTATATAAATTATGAACTATGGAAAGATGCTTAGCTAAATATATGGGCAGATTTGACTCAACAGTATCATTCCTGTTACAAATAATATGCAATCATATTTCATCAATATTATATTACATTAAAAGTAAAATTTGATTCAATTGTATATTACCTGAATTAGAAAATTTTCATTTTATAAAATTTAAAAAATGCGAATATAAATTTTTTTTCTTTATATGCGTTCCAAATACTTTTGTTTATAATGCCATTTATATGTTTTCTTTGTTCTATTAATATTTCCAAAACCTTTTCATCTAAAAAATCACTTTCTATTCATGAAAGGACCATTCATCTAAATAATAAAATAATATCTCACTCCCACTATCTAACTTCTCTATTTTCATATGATATTCACCACTTTAAACATTTTTTTGTAATGCAGTTAAAGGTATGCTTACAGTTTTATAGAAATGAACCTCAAATAAAAACTTTTAAAATAAAACCCTTTTCTAAAGGACTTTTTATTATTTTATTCTATAAATCTATAATAAACCAAATTTTTAATATTTTTCTATAAAAAGAATATATACTTATAAGTTTGAAGATGGTCAAGAATATGAATAATTAGGATTTTTTTTTTGATAACAAAAACTGGGATAACAAAGTGAGATGGATAGAAATATGTACATATATTTTAATGCAAAGTATGTAACAAATATATAATATTACTTTTTGTTAGAAAGAACATGTATATAAAAATTCTAATATGCAGTTATATTGTAGTTTAATGCACTTTGAATTTAATATAAATATAAGAGATTTTGTAGAAGGTAATTGAAATTTCTTTATATATAGTAATTAGAAATATAAAATATAGAAGAGATAATTTCAAGCAAAAAAATTAATAACAAAATTTTAGAAATTTAGAAATTGTAATATAGATTTATTGAAATTGTATGAATTATTTTGTTTAATAAGAAGAAAGATATATTTTTAATTTTAGGATTTAATTTTCATTGTTTTTCATGTATATTTAATTGGAGTATTATGTATTTAATAGAATAATTGATAATTTTCATAACAAAGAATATCATGAATTACAGTTTTTTTAATTTCACTCCTATTTCTCTAAAGAATAATTATACTTAAAATAAGAATTTGATAATTAATAGATTACAATAATTGTTCAGAACGAAGCGAAGGACTATATATTTTTATGCGAGGTGATAACCATTATGATCACATGGTGATTTCTGTTTGTCCGGTCACGTACCTTAAATTTGATTGATTGATAATAAATAAATATTGATTACTAAAAAATAAAAATATGCGCTCCAGACTTAAAATGGTTTCCATTTCCTAGTAGTTAAATAAATATATAAATTAATTGTAAAATTGGTTAAAATTATTTAATAAATTTACCTATTAATAATTCTTTTTTTCTATACTTGATGTTGAAAAGTATCATAATACCATTCCTTTTTGTTTTAGATATTACATAAATTGTAACATATGCTGAATAAGCATATACATATATAGAGTAACATCTGCGATAAGACAAAAAGGAGTAGTGTCAGTTTAACCAAATAAGTATTGTATAGTGCTTTAATCACTATTGAGTATAGTTTTTATAATATACTATACTTAGCTATATAAACAATCGAAATGAGTATTATATATTTATTAATTTAAAATTTATACTCAACTGCCACATAAAGTAGATTAAGAATAGCAACCATGTATTATTATTATAAATTTAAAGTTTTATATAGTGTTAAAATAGAAAATAAGAAAAATTTTAATTTTTAAAACGAAGTATTATATTTGAAATACTTTTATTAATACTATTGGTTAATTAACCAATTTTAATTGANGCTCTTTTTCACAATTATATAATTCCATTTCACGAATTTTAGTTTCACATTCCCTTAATGCAATTTCTCGTTCTTTTAATGCTATATCTTTTACTTGTTTTTCATGTAAAATAAGTAAAGATAATATTCAAGTAAAAGTATCGTTCTGTTTATGTGAAAATAATATGTTTTTTCATGTAAAATAAGCAGAAATAATATTTTTTTCCATATGAAATATTTATAAGTGAAANTATATTAAGAAGAAATAATTTTTCACGTAAAACAAGTGAAGATAATATTTTTCTTTTGTATTTGTGAAGATAATATTTCCTTCGTGTGGCAGTGTGAGAAATAAAACTTTTGTCTTAATTGTATACTGGCACAGAAGAGTATTATAAATTATATAATATTTATTTACTATTATATACACAGTAGTAGCTTTACAAATCATACAGCGGAGTATATTATTTCACATGACATACAATACTTATTTGGTTAAACTGACACCATTCCTTTCTATATTACTCCCCAATAAGAAAAATGTATACTGAAAATATACTAAAAATATACT
>QKYT01000714.1:17864-54848 GCA_003550305.1 Glomus cerebriforme
AAGCATTATACTTGTAATAATTGTGATTATTCTTTTAAGGGATTAGAAAAAACAGTTCCTGAAGCATTAAATTCAATTTCTTTAGAAACAATTAGACATTATGCTTGCAGAGCTTGGAGATTTATGGATGCATATAGAAAAGGATTAACAGGTATAGAAGCATTGTATACTGTAAAAAAATACAGATCACATCAAAGAATTCCTGATAATATAATGAATATGCAATAAAATAAATCAAGTCACATGATTGTAACCAATTGATCAATAAAATTCATTTCATGTGATATGATTATAAGCCTGAGAAATTTGGCCACTAAATAAAATATTGGTTGGCTTTAGACCATGTGCACCATACTTATTGCAATTCCATAATAAAGCTGAAACTGATTGGTTATAAAATGGCATAATACTATATAAAAGAAAGAACATAGTATATCTTAATTAGTTAACAACTGAAAATCATTTTTTTATCAGGTTTAATAATTGGTTAATTAACTTTCATGTTTGTAACTGTACTTTCAACTTGTTTTTTTGTACTTAAAAAGGTATGAATCTGGATGGCTTTATCTCCAAATTCAATCATTAACTAGACATGAAAAATCAGATTTTATCATCATCATACTATAGTAGTACAATTCAGTTAAATAGTGTATTTCTTATGTGAATCAGTAAAAAACAATGGGTAGATGATTGGATGTAGTAACTTGAAATAGTACTCATCCACTGGAATTTTTATTAGAACAACATTAGAAATATTACTATACCTATTATATATGAAGTAAAAAATTATAGCAAATCTGATTTCAGTTTTAAATATATTATGAAATAAAAACTTATATGTCATTAAATATTCATAAAATAATTCGCCCAATTTCTGAATCTACTAAAAACAAAAAAGAAGCCTTTCCTTTCATGAAATTAGCTATAGAATTCTATAAAAATAAACATACATCTGATGGCAGTATCAGTTTAGTTATAATATAAGGATTCTTATATATAATCATCCGCTATTCTCAAATGGTGAAAATATAATCAGAATAGAAGCAAGAAGAATTTAAGATAATTACAAAAAACAATTTCTATCAAGCATCATTAATATAATACATTATTCAATATAATTATTACATGACCAAAAATACTTACAATACTTCATAAAAATCATACCATTTTAGTCCATCAGTCTTCGCTTTCTTAAGTATTTCTATTTGATATTTTCTAAATCTTTGTGATATATTTATATTACTGACTTCCCACTAAAAACTGTTGAAATATATAAAATAAAAGTACTAAAATTTTGATATATATCTCATTTAATTGTTCCTATAACAATTCTTTTTCAATGCTTGTAAAATCAAGCTTTATTTTTTTGGATTCTACATTCAAGAAAGACTTTTTACTATTAGTTCTCGATCTTTTCTGAGTTTTGGTTTTCAAAATATTTTTCACTTCTTTTTTTGCCTAAATTTAGAAAAATATATAAGTTTTTATATTTTCTTAGTTTTATTACCACCTTTTTATGAGTTGGTAATTTGACTTTTTCATTTAATACTTCTTATGACATTAGAATAATCTTTAGTATATCAAATTTTATCTGCTATAAATATTAATTTAACTGCTTTTTTTATATTTAAGCTATTATTCATAATAATTGTAGTTGTAACATATCTTATTTTTCATTTCTTTAAAATATTTTCAAAATATTCAACTATATGCTCAGTGATGGATATTGAATATATTCTATTACAAATATAACTTCTTTAAGATGAAATCTGAATCTATATATAAACATATGATTCCAAAAACAAATTTTCAATTTCAGTTTACAACTTTGCCATCAATACTACAAATATTACTTCCTTTCCAATTTGCTCTACTATTTTTGGATATATAAAATTATATGCTTGATGTATAATTGCCTTTATGATTTTTACTTCTAGTACTAAAAATGCAGAATCTAATTTATTGCAAAAAATATAAAATAATGGATTATTAACAACTAAAAAAAGTTGTAAATTATCAATAATCCAATTAACTAAAAATTAATAAAATGTATTTTGCCATTTTTCTGGATGTTTTTTAATTATATCAAGCTTTTGTTATTTATCCTATAAAATTAGACAAATAAAAAATTATATTATATAACTATTTAAATATTAAAATACTTTACTGATTTAATTATAAATTATACTGCAGGTTGTTTTTCATCTTTAGTTATTTTATGAACAGACCATAAATGACTAATTCAATTAATTACCTATTGAATCATCATATTTAAGTTTTACATTATATTTTTTTTCTCTTTTCCTTCCATTTGACATATTATAATTAATTTATTTTTATCATTAAACCCTTCAATAAAATGCTTCCATATCTAGTTAGTTTTTTTTCAATTTTTTATTTCTTTTTTACCAGTTGAATAAAATCTTTATAAGGTGATATATTTGAAGAAAAAGTAGTAAAAAAAAAATGTAATACTACTTTATTGTATTATTTTAAATATAAAAGTATAAAAATAGTGTATTATAAATTGTCTGTTAATATAAAACTAAAACAAAAATAACAATAAATTTCAATTGTAATATATTCTTCTTCACATGATTTTGGTTAATTTGGTAGTACAATCAGTATTAAATTGGATATTTGCTAATATAAATAAATATTTGCTATAGATAATTTACCAAAGTATATTAAAATTTTTAAAAAATTTTTTTTGTGGCTTAGTTGGACATTTCGGACATATAATTTTGTTCCAGACTATTTTTAGAAATATCCAGACATGTCCATATGACAATCACTAATCGGGACATTTTTTGGGACATGGACAATGGACAGCGGACACAGACATAGTTGTCCAAGCAAAATGCTGTGGACAGTGTCCATGTACAACACTGCATCAAGGTTATCAATCAGGTATCTGCAAGGCTATCAATCGGATATTTACTTTATATGCAATCGGCACTAGTCGAAATAGAACAATTCAGCCTAAATTTAATCAGGTCAAATCTAGGTCAAATGATAATCTAACCTGTGTCAAATTAAGATCAATTTTTGGCGCAGTTTAGGTTACCAATCATCACAAATTTGGAAAGAAAATTTGAATATCATTCATACTTTATTAAACTTTAAAAAAAGCAAATTTGATCTTTAAAACCATATTATATTCAACCTTAAAAACCAATATTTGACCTTTAAAATCCCATATATTCCACCTTAAAAACTCTCTAGTTTGACCTATTTATCAACAATATTCGTTCTATATAAAGTGTCTAATATAATATCCTATAAAACTACAAAAATCCATATAATAATATTCATATAAAACTATCAAAAAACTCTATTTAATAATATAAAACTAACTATATAATATAAAAATAATAAAAAGAGAAAAAAGATAAAGTTACGAAAGAAAGTTGCATGTGACATTTGACTTGAAAACTTTTTTAATGGCGTAAAGATTGGAATTAGTTATGAATCAGAATATACTACTTTCACGTTAAAAATAGCATTAATAGTTTCTTCTTCTGTATCAGCTTTTTTCTTCTTTTAACTTCTTTTCTTTTTGTAATTTTTTTGCTAATATAATGTAAATAATCTTAGTTTGTGATAAAATTAATAAAAACCAATTTAACTTACCGATTGCAAGCTTTCACTGATTTTGTCTAAATCTTTGGGCCGGATCAGATTCATCTCTACCGAATTTAATAAATAATCTAAATTCAGATCTGTTAAACTCGCATCATCATATTGAGTCATTTTATTATTGTTATCGTTGACTCTGTATTCGAGCATTTTGATATCCGTTACTTTATTTCTGATTTTTTCAGCATCATATGCCCATTCGAGAGTGTTCTCAAGTGATTTGCTATACGTGAAGTAAGTATCATTATCATATATTCACTCTCACTGCTTTTTCATGTGTTGAATTTCCTCAGCAGCAGGGTCTAACACATCCCGAAGTAGGTACTTCAACTATTAAAAACAAAGATAAAATGAAGGCTGAATAAATACTAAAATAAATAAATAATAATCAATTGCTTTATTACCTTCTCNGAANGCCACCCATGGTCATATACATGCAAAAATCGCTTGTTATCTAGCAATTTTTGTCATGTTTCATCTTCTGAGTCCAATTGTTCAATAGAATGATACCCATTCTGAACGAAAATCGATAGCAGTTTATCTTTATCGAATTCCTGTAAATTATCATTATTTTGCTCGTAAAGCTTGATAGCCGTTTTGAGTCTTCTGTTTTTTTTCTGTTGAATGTATAAAGATTAATTGTTAAATAACTCAAAAAGAATTATATTAAAATAAAATACTACTCACTTTGGACAAGCGGGCATTTATGTGCATATGTCAGTCATTTCTGTCTAATTGGCCCGATTGTCACTTTCTTATTCTGTCTCTTTTATACTTATATATCGATCGTAACCAATTAGACAATTGAGTGACCGACCGATTATAATGCCTACTCATCAATTTCTTTAATTTAAGAATCAATTTCTTATAGATCTTATCTGACTGTTCGATGAAAGTTTTGTCATAATCTAACGTGTATTCATCAGAGATTTGGCCTTTCAAAATATGTTTCATTTCAGACTAAATAACAAAAAATTAAAATTAAATAGTAAAAAGGCTGTATACATAAGTTTGATTACAAACTAACGATTCTTACCCTCGCTGCTATATCATTAGCTTCATCTGAAGATCTTTCTTTTGATTTTAATCTTTTTTTAGATCGTTCTGTTGGCAAAGGATTAGTAATTGATCAAGGTATACAAATTTGTCAGTATCATTCGAGTTCACCTTGAAGAGCTTTGTTCTTTTTGTATAGTTTGTCCATTTTGACTCCAAATATTCTATTATACTCACGCAACAAGGTATTCTTCTCCTCTACTTGCCAAAGACTACCTTCTAAATTGTCTATTTTTCATTTCAACTCAACTACTATTAATTGTTCTCTATATAATTTGTCCTAAAGTTGGCCATTTTAGTTATCAACTTATCAACTTCTGTTATAAATTTCACATTAAGGGATATATATATATATAATATAATATATTATTGTATGACAAATTTGATTTACTTACCAGATACTAGTTTTTCTTTGTGACCTGAAGTTTAATGACTCCTCGGTACATTGATATTTAGATACTTTTAATAATATTTGACGTTACAACAGATTGTTAGGATGAAGAGGAAGATACTAAGGATATGTTGTTTCATATATTAATTCGAGGTGATGATGATGAGGTTGTGGTGATTTTAAGATGAGGTGGTGTTGATGATGTTGTGGTAATTTTAGGTCAAAGTGATGATGATGTGATTTTAGAACGAGGTGATGATGATGTAATTTTAAGTCGAGGTGGTATTAATGAGGTTGTGGTGAGAGGTGTTGATGATGTTGTGGTGATTTTAGGTTGAGATGGTGTTAATGAATTTCTTAGTATAGAAGGTATTAAAGGTGTTTGGCCTATTGAAGCTAAAATATCTGCTGGCATAAAGAGTCTAAAGGGTTTTGATTTTTGAAGTTGGTGATATATTGGGATTGGACGTAGGTTGAGATGATATTGATGAAGACATTAGAGAAGGTGGATTACTTCGTGGTGTATTAGGATGGGATGATATTGATGAAAGCGGATTATTTCGTGATAGTTAGGATGATAAAGATTTTTTGCGAGACATTTTTATTTTCAAAATTTATTTTCAAAATATTTGTTTTTTTTAAAACAAAAAGAAAGAGAATATTTATTTGCATGAAACAAGAGAATTTATCCTCCTTTTATGTCTTTTTTTTTTATGCTATTTATTATACTTCATATCAAATTAGACTTTTAATCATTAACGATATTAACTATCAAATTCTTTTAAACTTTCAGATCAAATTAACTTTCAATCAGTTAAACCAAAACCAAACTGATATGGTATATTTCTATTTTTAAATATCAAAATCAAATAAAATATCAAATCAATATTAATAAAAAGATAAACATACATTAATATCAATTAAAATAATCAAAGTCAAATATCAGTAAATTAACGTGCATTTTGCTCCTTTATTTATAGTTCTATTAATAAAATTAAACTCAATTAAGTAGTTAGAAATCAGTAAAATAAATCAAAGTTAAATATCAAACTAACGCCATTGATATTAATTATAGTTTAAAGTATCAAACAAAAATACATAAAACAAAGTATATTATAACTTTATTCAACAAACTTTATAATAATTTTTATCAACAAAATAAAAAAAAAAGAAAGAAAATGTATTGCAACTGATATTTTAGACGAATATAATACTCCAAATTCTTCAATGTCTAATCCACTTTTACCAAAAAATGATGAATAAATGGTCAATCTATGCACAAAAGCTGCACATGAACAAACGTCTTCTTTAGAATCACATCCCAAACAATCAATACCTTTACCTGCTAATGAGACTCCAATGTCACAAGTGTTAGTAGAATTGCTTAATTCGATGATGTAAATCGATACACAGCTTGATTCAATGATGTCAATCGATACACATTCTCCATATATACCTATAATGATATTTTAATATTATATTGGTTATTATTTTATAGCATGTAATTCAGCCATCATTTTTTGTATTTTTGTTTAAAAAAGGGTGATAATTCGACCATTAGTCTGCAAGGTCGAATATAAGTTTAATTTTAATAAAAATTAGTGTGTAATTNNGTNATAATTNGACCATTAGTCTGCAAGGTNNAATATAAGTTTAATTTTAATAAAAATTAGTATGCAATTCAGCCATCATTCTGCAGGGTCGAATATGGGTCGAACTGTGCATCATTACTAATTTAGGTCAAATTTTTTTAAAATNAGCNGAATTTAGGCNNAATTTTATNAAGGTNGATTTTANAAATTANTACAAATCNGGTTGCTGATTTTGTTTAAATGATCACTTAATAAAATAACTATAAATCAGTTAATCCAATTACTTATATTGTATTTAATTGGGTATGTGTCTTATTGATCACCTATTTTTGTTTAATCTGATATATATACTATGTTAACTAATTATTTTAATAGTTATCAATCAGCATATGCCCGATTGAACAGCATTCTACATGTGAGTACTTTAATAAAAATGAAGGTTTATTTAGAACTCTACTCACTTTCTAAACAAAAAAAAGTAAAAAAAAAGTTATTCAAAAAATTCTCTTATTTTTAATCAAACTATTTTAAAAGAATTAAATAGATTTGAAGTAAATATAATAAACATTGGAATTACAGCATCATTATTTAATTTATGCATTTATTTTTTTAAGTAAAATTATTATCTTCATTTTTAAAATAGTATAAACTAATATACTGGCATTTATAAATAAAAAAATATATTAGATTACTAGATATTTATTAGACAAGATCTTTTAGAAAATTCCCTAACAAAATTATGTGTTATGTATTTGATATCATGAATGGCCTGTGAAAAGAAAATAATTATTTAAAAATATTTTGCTATATTGATCTCAAAAAAAAAAATAAAAAAAGTTGACTTTTCTTTAAAAAAATATTCTATTTTTCAAACATAGTAATAATAGATATAGAAAAATGAAAAAAATCCAAATTCTTTATCTCTTGATCTTTTTTAACAAAAAATTATTATTATTTTTACAATTATCATTATTATTTATTATAAATAATAGATATCTTATTAGAACTAGATTTTCAAGAAAATTATGTAACAGAAAATTTTATGGAGAAAATGCTGTTTTAACGTCTGATCTACGTCATGTGTTTATGATCACGTTAAATTTCACGCACCACCAAAAATTCGTGACTTTTTGGCCCGTACTATGGACTTTAGCCAACATTAAAAAATATAACGATACCATGTGATTTCTCAGGATCTGTCATCTCTTATTGATAGAAGTAAAAAAAAACTTTTTTTTTTTAATAATTCCTCTCATTCTTATATTGTTAAATAATTTTTATCAGTCTATCAGCCTATTCAGAGGCACTATTGGTAAACATGTGTTCCAGCTGTTTTTAAAGCTCCTATTCGTCCTTATATTGTGAGTGTTTGTTCATACGAACACCTCAAAGAGCAATTTCAGTCTTATGCAGTTTCGTCAAAAGCTGGTCATCAAACTTCAGACGATTCTTGAGGTATTACTCGTGCTGTTATATCATCATGCTGAACAGGTGATATAAGATATTAAGATCTTAATTTATTAATTTATTAATTTTATCTATTTATTTTATTTGATTAAGGTGCTTTTGATAATGTGGGTCGTATGTTTGCATCAATTTGGTGTAAATGGCATGTTAAAATTTAATCAAAAAGGTTTACTACAGCATCGGCTTTAGCAGTATCATCAATTCCATCACTCGTATCATATTGAAGAAATTCAAGAAGTACTACTTATAATTGGCAATGATATTGAATCTGTAGCCAAAACTAAAGTAGCAGTAACACTTCTTAAAGCTGTTCATACTTCAAATTCTCGTCAATTAAAGAACCGATAAAGGTATATTACGTAATATTAGACGTTGTCAACGTAGAGGGTCACTTATTGTTTATAATTAGGATGGTCAGTTGAATTTATTACAGTTGGTATCTGATGGTCATGTTGATAGATTTATTAAGCGCTTTTGTTTTACTGAATAAATTGTTTGGAACTTAATAAGAAACCGCTACCCTAAGAATGATTATCAGTTTGTGTTTAAATTATATTACACATTTTTTTTAAAAAAAAAATTTAACCATTAATTTTCATTTCTTTTATTTCTTTTAAAATCATCAATCTTCCATCACACATTATTGTCAATTCAGATGTCATCAGCGCTATCAATTCAATGAAATTCAATCAACTCTTTAACCTGCTGGTGAAAAATGCAAAAAACGTAAATACACCCAAAAGAAGAATCTCAATAATGGTATTAAGATCCAGAGCTAAAATTTATTATAGCTGAGAACGTAAGGCTGATAAAATTCAAAAGAAGAAACGTTTTTATGGAGAATCTACTATAAATAAATATATAATGATTTATTAATAAAAAACATTTAAAAAAAATTAACGATTAAAATTTTTTCCTTTTTTTAAAAAAAAATCGTTATTCATAAATTTGAACAAATTTTACTGATTTATGAAAATGCGGCCACATTATAAATGCAGCAGTATACCACAATTAAGTTTTTTTTTTCAAATCACGTACTTTATAAATTTAGAAAAACCGAAGTTAAAAATTGAGTTAAAATATTCTAAATATATAAATTGATATATGTATTATGCTACAATTTAATTAATGCTACTAATATTTTTTATTTCACAAAAAAAAAATTGTACATTATTTCTTTCCCCCCACTTTCCCAACCCGCTAATAATTCTAAAACGTGAGCGTCACCTAGAAGTAGTGCGATACTAGGGACACTCATGGGGTGAGTATTGGCAAGCCAAGGGACTCACACCCCCAATTGCAAAAATTCGTTTAATATCAAAGTTACACAGTGTGTAACGTTTCAGATATTAGACTGAAAAGAACAGATACTACACTTGATCTTAGCCAATAGGCAAGAGAGGATAAGGAGCAAAAACTTCGTGCATTACGATGTTATTTTATGTCAAAATTTGAAAATATTAGAATTGTGGGATTTCAAATGACTTTGACTGTTGGTTGCGTCATAATTGAATAGCCAATCAAAATTCGGGTGAATGGATTGACGTTTTGCGATAGTTGTATTAAAATTTACAAAGTCGAAATTTTTTTTTTTGGTTTTGGGAGAATCAGAAACATAAAGTTAACGAAAGTAAGAAAACATTTTGGAATTACAATAACATGGAACGTCAATAAATTCACATTTAAATTATGAACTTGCCATTTCGTTACTAATATGTCCTTTTTAGTGATGAAATTTTCGGAAAGAACTAGTTTATTTAGTGCAAACTCTATTACTATTTTCTGTTTGAAAGAAATCAGACTATGAACAATAATTTTTTTCATTCATTTAATATATATATATGTATATATTATTATTTTTATTAATGAATACATTATTTTTAATATATTTGCACTAATTTAGAATAGTACGCATCCAAAAAGAAATCATAATTTCTTTAATAGTTCTCATTACGACGTTTCCTCCGCAGTCATCTCGCATCATTAATACATAAATGATTTCTTTTTGGGAAAAAACTTGATTCGATCATATATTTGTTGATCTAGCTATAAAATCGAATGATAAATAATTTTTGAAAAAAAAAATCTCTCTTCAACCGCATCAAAAAAGAAAAAAAAAATAATAATAAAAATAAAATAAAATAAAATAAAAATCCTTGATGGATCCATATACTGGTAAGTTTTTTTTAAAAAAATTTTAATCAATATGAACATTTTTAATTTGATTTGAACGACTACATAATTGAACAACTTTACATTAATCGAATCTTTCTTTATTAAGATGACGATCCTGAATACCGTGATACTCCATTAGTTTCTCCGATTAACAAACCTTCGGTTAGAACTGTTGCTCCACCTGAACAGCGTAGAGGAGCAGGAGGCGGAAGAGGAGGTTCATTTAATAGGAATCAACAACAACAATCTGGTTATCAACAATCTAGCCATCATTATTCTCAAAATCATCACCAACAACAATATAGAAATTATAATAATTATAATTCTTCGGATCGTTATAATTATAACTCAAATAGATATAATCAACAAGGACATCATTCGCCACAACATACTTCGCAATCTTATACAAGAGAAGAACGACATCATCATCGACATCCAACTCAAGAACAAAAACCATCACGATCTCCATCTTCTATTCCTCCACCTTCTTCTTCGACTACTTTACCTTCTTTATCTTCTTTGCCTAGTATCTCTCAATTATCATCATCTGATAATTCTTCATCATCATTTGCTACTCTCCCTCCTATTCAGCAAACTGAAGATCAAAATCAACCTCCTATTATACAATTACCTAAACAAAATGCGGATTTCATTTCTTGTAATATCCCTTATGAAGAAGGCAAGGCTATTAAGGGATTAAGGATAATTTTTGGTCCAGTATGTTTAAACTTTTTTTTTTTTTTTTATAGAAAAACTCATTTTTATTTTATTAAAATTTTTTTTTTTACATTAAAGATTGCTGAAACTGATTATAATCTATTTTGTGATTCCAAAGTTGTACACGATCTTTTTGAAAAGAAGGTAAATTATTTATCGATTTATAAAATAGCATATCTGCAGTTTAATGACGTTCATTATAATTTTTTTTTTTTAAAAAAACAATAGAATAGCATTGAGGGTATATCGCATGAAAAATTCACGGAAGCAAGACAGAAATCAAATCCCTATGAAAAAGTTGGTAGTTCGATATTTATGAATAGAGCTGCAGTAAAACTGGCATGTTTAGATTCTTTAGTTGGTCTTGCATCTGTTAAAAGATATGATCCCGTTAAAGAACTGGTAAGTAAATATATCTTTGAAATTTATTTAATACAAAGAACATATAAATATTATAAATTACATTTTTAATACAAAAAGGTATTTTGGTTTGCGGACTTATGTGGTGGACCAGGAGGATTTACAGGTTTGAAAAAAAAACGATGATTTAGGTAAAATTTTATTCTTACCTAAATTTTTTTTTTTTTTTTAAAAAAAAAAAAATTATTTTAGAATATTTATTATGGCGTAAACATTCTTGGTGGAGAGAAGAAGTTCTTGGATGGGGAATTACTTTAAAAAATGAACAGGATTTTGATTTTAGTAGATTTCATCGTGAAACTATGCCAAATAAATGTTTTAGACCATATTATGGAGCTGATAATACAGGTAATTTCAATTCTTAGATTCTATTTTGTTCGATGATAATAAATAATATTTAATAATATTTAAATATTGTAGGTAATTTGTATAACGAAAGAAATATTAAAGATTTCGCAAAGGTTGTAAAAGAAGGAACTAAGGGTGATGGGGTAGATTTGGTAACAGCCGACGGGGTAAGATTTGTTAATAAAATATTCTCAACCGAATACTATGATTAAAACTAAAAATATTTTGTCTAATTAAACAGGGATTTGATGTAAGAGGTAAAGAACAATATCAAGAAGTTCTTTTAAAACAACTTATATTATGTCAAGTGGTTACGATGTTTATGACGCTCCGAAAAGGTAATTTATCATCAATTTTTTCCATGAACGATAATTTTCGAATTTCTTATAATCAATTAATTAACTTTAAATATTTAGATGGTGATTTTGTATTAAAATTATTTGATATATTTACACCATTTACTGGAGGCATTGTATGGATATTATATCGTCATTTTGAAAAGATTTGTATAATTAAACCATTATCAAGTAGACCTGCAAATTCAGAGAGGTATTTGTTTTTAATTCGAAAAGTAATTTTAAACCATATCTTATACTGATTTTCTCATTGAATTTAGATATATAATTTGTCAAAAGTTACGAGAAAGTAATCCAGCGATAATAATAGATTACCTTCTCAAAGTAAACAAAAAATTCAATGAAATTAGATCCAATGAATCAACTTTGTCACCGACAACTACATCATCGTTATCAATTAATCGAATATTAGCACAAGATCGACAAGAATCAACCACTTCTTTACATTCTTCACAACTTTCAAGATTACCAAAGGAAGATATAAATGAAATTATTGATATTTCAGAAATTAGTAAAGATAAAGAATTCTTGAAATATATTAAGCAGAAGAACATTGAGATAGCTGAAAATCAGATTGAAGCTATTAAACAGTTATTGAAATTTGTTGAGAATCCGTATCCTTTTTTTTTTATTGTGAATCAATTAGTTATGAGAAAGAAAATTTAAAAAGATTTTAAAGTATTATCCTTAATTTAATTTTATTTTGATAATACAGGGAAATGAAGCTACCTCAAGAGGAATATAAAAAACTCTGTTTACAAGAATGGAGATTGCCTCAAAGTGAAGAAGGTTTTAATAAGTCTGTGTATAAATTTGATTGAAATTTTCAGGATATATTTATTTATTTATAATGTGAAATTATAATCTTTAAGAGAAAAAATAAATTTTAAATACAAAATTTAAAATATTATAATGGAATTACTTGAGATCATTCGAGTTATTTTATTATCTTTTTTTTATTATTATTTATATCAATAATAGTTAATAAAAAAATATGTATACCACATTCACATTCAAAAATTTATAAAGTAAATTAATGAAATATTATTGATTTATTGGAAGAATTAAAATTGCATTTTGATATTTTTTCCAAACTATCGTAAATTATTTCCATAATTCCCATATCCTGCAAATTCAAAATAAAATAATATACATTACAATATCTGTTTTCAAGAAAAGGAGTGATTTCAAGGTTATTTTTTAACCAAAACATGAATGGAATTCGATAATAAATTGATATAATGATCAAAAAAAAAAAAAAAAATATGTAAGTTAAGCCATGTAGGTTTTTTTTGTTTTTTTTACAGATAAAAACTCTTATTCAAACCAGTGATGAATTTTTATCAAAAGCTAATTTTCCATCCCGTTATTCATTGTTCGAGAATTAGTAACCGTTGATTTAGTACACGGATGATATCGATATCGTTTAGCTCTTTTAGCATAATCCGTAATTCTTGTGCTCTGTGACTTTAATATATAATAAAGGACAAGAGTGTTAAAATTATTTAAGAATTAAGCAAATATCGATAAAAGAATACAAGTCCTACATCAGATTCCAAACTACTACTGTCAGACTCTTCCTCAATCTCGTTATTATTCTTGTGACTAATAACATTCGTTATATTCGTTACATTCGTTACATTGGGTGTCGCTATATGTTTTCTGTTAAAAAATGTATAAAAGTTTTGTCAATAAATCGTTATTGTTTTTTTATAAAAAACAAATGAATAAGAATATATTACCTAATAACATAACGTATTTCTTCGTCAGAGTCGGAATCAATATAATCAATGGCAGAATCCGATCTCTCGGCCTCAACTTGCAATAATGGAAATATACTTCGTGGTTTAATGGATGCTCCCAATGAACTTTTAGTTAAAGTACAAAAATTTAATAAATAAAAGGATTAACGAAAAAAAAATAGTAATAGATTTAATTTATATACCAAAGCGTGTCATCATTGTCGTCTTCATAGTCATAAAAAGTTGAAGGAACCGGATAACGTACACCACGACTACAAAAATTAATATAGTAACGATAAATATTTTAATATAATTTTGCATTTTCAAATAAAACCACATTTACTTACAATACTTGTGCAAATTGATTTTCATTGATTTTATTTCCTGAACCTTCTTTCATTGCAACAGGCGGTGAAAGGAATGGATTATTTGGAGAATCCCTTATAATTGACGGGTCTAGTTCGCTTATTGAACGAGTTGGCGAAGAATCACATGGTATTTCATCTTTTTTAATGGAATTTTTCAGAATAAGAAAAGGATTCCTGGGGTAATCACTTTCAATCATTCCACCTTTTGATTCGATTTCCATAATTGTTTCAATAAAACTTTCACGCCATTCTGAGCCTTCTTGAGATGAAAAATCATCGGAATCAGTGATTTCTAATTCATCAATTTGTTCTGATGGTGGATCTTGTTTCCACAATAGTTTTGCAGAATTTGCTAACGGTCTGGTAAATAAATAATTCAGTTTCAGAAAAAGCAGTTTGAAATATTTTTACGCGTAAAATAAGAGTGATAACAACATACTCGTCGTTAGGATGTAGTTTTAAAGTAATTTTCTTTCCATGTCTTTAGAAAAAAAAATTTAAAACTTGAAATACAGACGCAGTTAAAAAGAAATCTACTAAATAATTACCGTATATATACTATCGTATCATTTAATTTACGCGTTCCTTGCGAAAGAGGCGGCGGTCTTTGTATTTTAGCCACTTTTTCTTTGGCAACCGCTATAGGTCCAAATGGATTATCAGGTGAATCAATAGCTCCAAGTGATATTGACGTTTTTGGTTGCGGCGAAGTCTCGTTATAAATCGAGCTTTGTTCTGCCAAATCTTTCAAAAACGACAATTTTGGAATAGCTAACTTTGTGGCAACCTTCGCCGCCGGTTCCCCTAGAGTATTCTGTGGAACTGTGGACGACGAAGGCTCATAATTTGGCTCTTTTAAGGTCGAAATGATTATAATTTTAATTGCCAACAAAATAGTGTTAGCAATCAGATTTGACGCGACTATTATGATCGACTGTTAACAAGTAACATGAACTTCTACATGTTTAGGTGTGTTACACGAAATAACAGGTATTGGCGTAATTAGTTGAATGAATACATATAGATATGGTCATATACCCGTTTTTTTTTCAGTTTTTAAATTAATAAAAAAAAATAATAATACGTCCGTTTTTGATAGCTGCAAAGAATAATAAAATCATCAAATAAGATAAATTTTAATTCAAATAATTAGATTTACTTCACTTAAAATCTTTAACAGCTTAAAAAAAATTCTGCAACTTTTCAATCAGCAAATAAAATTTCTGATTTAATATTTAATTTGCAATAATAATTGTTTTACATCATTTGCATTACATTCGGTACATTACAAATACTTTATAGGGTGCTTATTTTAGATACTATTTAAAATGCAGGAGTGCTTTATAACAGCAAAATACGGTATATTAAAATTTATATAAATCTAGAATATCTTACTTATATAATATAACATGAATATGATTAACATTTAATTCATCTAAAGATTAAAGATTTGATATATCATATTTTTATAAGTATAATTATAATTAGTTTTGCTTTATTAAATTAAACAATCAGAAATACTAAATTAATAAAATTGGTAATTGACTAATAAATTTTCAAAAAAATTTTCTTGATACAGAGGGATATATATATCCTATTCTTTATATAATTTTCCAATTATATAAATTTAATATAAAATACAATTTTAATGAAATTTATTAAATACAAATTTTGTACTATGTAATAAAAAATTGCAATACTTAAAGTTTTAAAATCAATGCTTTAATAATATTTGCAATACAATAGAATATTTGTTTTTTTACATTTTTAGTAAACGAAGGGAGCTGGGCTCAAATTATTACTATAATTTGAGCTATTTTCACTTATTCTTCCTTAAACATTTTCTTTATCACACTTAATATTTACTATTATGTACTTTTCAGAATAATTTTATGAATTATAATACCATGATTTGCAAATAAAATATTGTCTCTTATTCTTTTTTCTCCTTGTATCTGAAGTTTCTTTTTGAACATTTCTATTTTTGTTGCTTAAGTGGTTTAAATAGTTCTCAATAGCTAATAGGTACCTTTTATTAGCAGATTTTCCCTTTCCTTTATATTAATAAACACTAAATTTGGATATTTATGATATGTTGCATTTATAAGGAATCCATATTCAATACGAGCTGATTCTTGATTTCAGTTTTATGTAGAATCTACTTTTTTTTTAAATTCATATTTACCTCTATAATGGCATTTATATGTTTTTCTGGCCCAATTACCATCTTCTTTTTTACATCTTACTGTTTTTATTTTAAATCCTATTTTTTCTGCATATCATTTTAAACATGTTTCAAGAACTTCAAATGTTATAAATGTCTGTCCAGTATATATATCTTTTAAGAAACTATTATTAGGTTCATCATCACTATCACTGGCTTCATTTACATCATTTTCGATATGAAAATAATTCTGAATATTGTTCATCTAAATAAGTATTGTTAATAAAAAGCAAAAATGCTAAACAAAATTCCTTTATAGCAACTTACATTTAAAAGTTTAAAGAAAAGAATATTAATAAATGTGAAATTTAATATAAAAGGATATTAATAATCAAAAAGTAAAAAAAAAAGGTTAATTTATTAACAAAAAATGATCTAATTTATGTGATAATTTATAAAACATATGACTAGGATATATATATTCTCCTGTATCAGCCTAATATTTACTAAATTTTTATTTTGAATTACTGCATAAGAAGTAGTACTTTTTTCTTTTTCATGAACAAAATTATTTGTTATTCCAAAATACTTAAGTTTTTTTTGTTATAAACCATTTTTGGATAATTATTACTTTTATCAGAACTCATACTTATGATTAAATTTTTTAACAAAGAAAAAAAGAGACTAAATAATAATTAATGATAAGATATAAAAAGTATATCATACATTCTTTGATATAGATTTTTATATGATGAATCCCTTAATTCTAGAATATATCTGTATATAAAGGTAAGATTTTATTGTAAATTTGTATATGGGGGCAATTTTTATTGTAAATCTGTACAACAAAGTAAATCATTGTTAGTTGAAATCTGTACTTCAAACTTCGGCCAACTTTTCATATCTGTATAAAAAAAACTGTGGAAACTTAACACTAAATCATCAAATCCGTACAATAAGGTTTCATCAGTATATTCAGAGACCCTTCTTTAATTTACTAATATTGTGTCAAAGAACAAAATGAGATACTTCATGGTGCATTTATTGCTCATATAAGAACTAATTTTACTCCAGATCAATTAGTTTTCTTGGATGAATCTGCTAAGAATGAACGAAGTTTATTACATGGATATGAATATTCTTTAATGAATACATGAGCAAGAAAAAATGTTGTATTTATACATAGAAAAAGATACACAATCTTACCTGCTTTATCATTGCAAGGATTCATAGCAATTGATATTATGGAAGGAAGTTGTACAAAGAAGTGATTTAAAGATTTTATTATCTCTAATGTAATAAATTTGAGTTACTAATATAATAATTCAGTTTTGAATTTATGCTAATTTATAAATTTTGCATTACAGTATATAGTTACCTAAAATGAATCCATAACCCGGTCCCAATAGCATCATAATTCTTGATAATGCAAAAATTCATCATAATGAAGATTTGATTGAATATCTTCAATCATTTTCCTTATTCTCCTGATTTGAATTCCATAGAAACAGCCTTTTCAGTTATGAAAAATTTTTTGAAAGTTAATTATGATTTTATAGAAAATTTTGATAGTCCTATTTATGCACTTTTAGTAGCAAGTTTTCAAATTACACCTGCAATGGCAGAAGGATTTTTTAAAGGAACGGTATATCTTTACTAATGATCGTCAAGTGAATTTATTGCGTGCCAATATTTATTGGTAAAACGAGTTTTTACTAAGGGGAAAATAGCCATAAGATTTGACAGATTCTTTTATACTGACTCCAAAACTTGGATCTTTGTACATGAAATATAAAATGTTTAACTTGATTTGTTAAAAATTATTATTTATTCGCTATAATGACAGTTTTAACAATTGTGTTATGTTCGGGACCCATCGTATAATTACAAATGACTCTCCTCACTCCCTTAATTAAAATCTTTGGGTAAAAATTGGAATAAAGAGTCTATAGTTTGTTCATCATAGGATCGAGATCTGCAAAATACGAAAATACGAAAATTTTGATATCACATGAAAACGAAAGAAAGAAACACGAAAATATTATTTGCTTTTTTAAACTGTTAAGAAATTATTGTCGCGTTACACGTTATGACTTAATCATGTCATGTCTACCATAATTTATTAAATATATATATATATTGATATATCGATACATAAACCTAAAATACTCTTTGAATATTTTCTATTAAAATCAGAAGTCCTATCTATATTAAGCAATTTATATATTCAAGAGACAACATCTCTTTTTCCTCCATCTTTGATCACTGTTCGAAGATGATATTCCTTTGTTCGTTCTTCGGCGAATTCAACTAATCAATCAATTTAGCAAAAGCCATTGTGTTCTTTGAAAAGTAATCTGCGATAACACTAAAGCCATCGTCTGCTTCTTTTAACTATTAAATATAATTATTAACAAACATTAATAAAGGAACGATAATAAAATAAATAAATAACAATAACTGATATATAAATTATTACTTGTTCGAAAAATAATTCATGCTTTTCAGCATTTTCTTCTTGGGCTCTTCTTATCTCAGAAATCATACGATGTTGAATAGCACATTGTGGGCACTCACGGTCATTATCGGGTAGACATCTAATAAATCGAGAGAATTAATATCAGTAAGATCATGCTATTAAATTATTAAATCAAGAAGATCCATGTATTTGTATATACCTTTGATGAAATGAATGTCGACATAAGAAATGAATGGCAGGTAAATCGAGAGTACCTCTACATCCAGTACATTTCGTAACTTGGAAAATTCGGGCACTATAAAGTAAACTAATTAGTATTTTAAAAAAAAAAAATGAAATGATACCGAATGACTACGTACACGGTTTTTAAGTCATCAATCTCTTTTCTTTTTTTTTCCGTTTCTTCACGATAACTCTGTATCAATTTCATATCTGCTTGAGCTTCTTTTTTTTCTAATTCGATTCTTTTTCCTAAATAACTTTTAACCATACCCAACGTTGCTACAGAATTTCTACTAAGAGCCTGTACAACTTGTAAAGGCGGTAACAAATTATGAGAATCAATATGATCAAGGATTTTTAAAAGCTCAGTAGTTGATGTTTCCAAAGTCGCTGGTGATGATGAAAAATATGTCAATGTAAGAGGATAAAGAGATTGATCTTGAGATCTATTAAAAATATCATAGGTTAGTTATATAGAATTAATAAGCAAGCACGCGTGTTTATTAAGTTGTTATAAAATAGCTAACTAACATACCCATATTTTTTCAATGCTTCAATTACTTTTTCGGTATTATCTTTTGCCATGTAGAATCTTAGAATATCTTCATACATCGTCATCTTTTCATATAGATAAATAATACCCTCATCAAAATGTGCTAAATAACAAAGTACAAGAGCTTGATTCGCATCATATGAGATCTAAATTTAAGTTAATAAAATGCGTTAATAAATTCAATATATAATATATATATATATATAATGAACAAATTCAAATACATACATTTTCATCCTTTAACAATTGTAAAGCCTTATCCTTTCGAATCAATTTTTCTGTTACGCGTTCGGTTTCAGTTGCAACACCAAAAATACCAGGTGCACCAAATTTTCTTCCTTTGGCATCCTTAGTAGAAATTACAGGTGGTAAATAAGCCTCAGATAGATAAAGCTCTAGTAGTGTATTCCATACTGCTTTCTTCTCTTCAGTTTCTGTGTCGGGTTCAACAAAACTTTTTAGAGACTCAGCTCTTTTGTCTGCATCGTTATCAGCAGGAACATAATGTCCCTTGGCCAAAGAGAGATTATGAGCTGGTTGTGAAGGTTTAACAGAACCGAAACTACCCCAACGTTTTTGAGAAACTTGCTCAAGAAACTGTATTAAGTAGTTTGGCTGGTCTACAAATAATGACATAAAAGTGCGAACAGGAGGCGGTTTATACGCAACAGTTTTTGGTTCTTTTGTTTGACGAATATTAACCGCTGTTACATTTGTTTGTACTTCCAGATTTGAAGCATTTGAGGTATTTGAGGCATTTGATGACTGAGCGTGAGCAAATTGCAGAAACGAAGCGTAAGGAATACCACCTGGATGTGATTGTTCTGTAGGAACAATTGGTTCAGGCGTACGTGCACGCTGCGCTGCTAAATATAGGTCACCAGTACATAAATCAATAAGAAGCTTGGTTGTAGGTTCTGGAAGGTGATTAAGAAGAATTTTTCCATATTTTTGTAAATTTCGGTCCGCCTTAATAATTTAAAAACATACATGTTAATTATTTTTTATATAAAAATATGCTAATGAAATTAGTAACTATTATACCTCGAATGATCCAAGATTGCGTATATATTCCAATGCGTTTTCGTAATCTTCGACATCTTCGATTTGTATTTTCAAATATCTGTATATAAAGAATTATACCTATTAACACTTTCTTTCAATGTACATAAAGTTTTATTTAGAATACCTACAAATCATGTTCTTCCCCCAACTTTGCTAAATAAACAGCATGTTCATAATATCCAGCTTGTCGACATACTTTGATAGCTGTCTCCAAGTCAAAATTGAGTTTGCTATCCGTCTATTAACAAAAAATATTTATATAGTTAAATTCTTATCATATTTGAGGGAAATAGTATAAAGATACCTTAATAAATTGGTCTAATCTCGCAACATCTTTAAGTTTTGTATAACAATTAAGTAACAAAGTTGTATGGTCTGGATTTGCTAAATCATGGGAGTGTAACTCTTGAAGGTAATTCACAAGATTGTGTATACGTTGAGCATCCAAAAACTATCAGATAAAAATTTATCATCTATTAATATTTTTTGCATGTTATTTCGAATTTAATAATGAACAAATTACCTTTCGAATAATGTACGATGGTTCAAGCTGTCCAATGGTACGGATATATTGAGCCATTGCACCATCATAATCCGCCTTGCTAATTAAGTTAAACTCAAATATATATTTAAATCATATTTAATTCATGAATAGTTTTGAAATATATAATACCTATATAAATGATCGCCATATTTCTTAAAAATTTCTGAAATATTTGCATCATCATATTTCTGACTATGCGCAAGATTGATTGCAAGCAAATATAGATTTTTCTTAAACAATATTTCAAGTTTGGTTGGCGTGTCCTTTTCTTCAAGACGATATAACTGTAGTTATATCGAAAGAAAATTATCATTAATTCTTTTCTTGCATTAATGATAAAATGATGAAAAATTATATTGAAGGTAAACCTTTCCGTCCATTCCGAGAATATAAATACCACCCCACTCGCAACAAATTGTTCGAACTCCGTGCGAGAAAGTTCCCATGTAAGCAATAAATTTGTTAGCAGTATCAAATATGGTAACTTTTGTTAACTCAAAAGGAGAATTATTGTTCTGGAGGGGTGAATCAGTACGAGAAGTGGTCGTATGACGTGTTGACTGCGGAGCAGGTGGTGATACTATAATAAGATTTGACTTGAACCAAGTCACCGATGATTTCGTGCCTATGATTTCAGTATAAATAGTTTAAAAAAATTTTCAATATACAGAACATAACTATTTTATGTCACCTTCGTATGCGAAACATGCTCCTCGACCCTCAGGTCCATAAAAATAGATTCCCTATAAGTTAATTTTATTTTACTTTAACGGTAAAGAAATTACAATATAATCGTAAAAATATACAAAAATTTTTTTCCAAACCTCATCCTTGGCGACAACCATTTCATGTATGGTATCACTAATTACTGCACATCCCAAAGCACAACCTTGATCATCAATGACCATCTAATGTGAATTTGGAAAACCTCAATTGTGTTAAATAATGAAGTATAACATTAGAAGGACATGCGCCTTATAAACTTACGGGAACATTTCTACTTGTTGTAATACAAGTTAAAACCTTGTTTGTTGTAACTATAAATAAGATGATGGTCTTACTGTTTTCCTTAAATCCGAGACCTTTTGTGTAAAGGAGAATATTTTTTTTTCCCGTTTATATAATATTAGATAATATTACTTAACACTATTAATTATCGTTTACCTGTAACGGGTTCATCACTTTCATGAATAACCTTTTGTTTTGTATGTCGGTCTCTAAGATCACCTCTAATCAACACTACTACTCCATTGGCCAAACCAACAGCTATTTGGGCTAAATTATCTAATACAGCTAGTGTTGATACAGGAAAAGGTTTTCCTCCATGGTTAACTTTGATTGTTCGCAGACAAGTAGGAATCCCTTTAGACTTGTCTTGTTTGTCGAGATCCCATATTTTTATAATCGGAAAATCTTCTTCCTATTATAATTCGTAATGATGAATTTATAAATTGATTTATAGAAAACAAATTAAAATTCTAACATACTCCAACTGTCAATAAGATATTCTTTTGTTTTATTTGCTTCATATGTGTTACTCGTCCACCCTCATAGGCTATAAATGATTGCACATTGAAAGACCGATCTACTATATGAACATATCCGGAGGAATGTAATTAAAGTAAAATGATTTGTGCGACTTAAGCGCACATATTAACGAATTGTTAAGGATAAAACCAATAATGTTAATTTTTTAGAGAGGTGACCATTAAAAGGATATCAGCTAAGATAATATTTCCTCGGCCGCTCGTGCTCACCGTTATATCGGTTTTCTACGAAAGAATAATGTCAAGATGAATATTTACTTCCGTGATCTGTAATCGATGCAACAGTAAAAGTGAAATAAACATAAACAATACTTGAAAAATCGCAGGTGTTTTCGTTGAATCGTGAGGATCTTTTATCTGTTGAACATCGAAAAAATTGAATTGCCGCCTAAATAAAATTCAAAAGGACGTTATATTATAAAATACGTCTGTGCCGTATTCCTGACTTGAAAATATATAAACTTACCACTGCTTTACAGACATTATGTTTAAAAAAATAAGAACAGTCCTGGATTCCAGTTTCACATGGTGCATCTAATCTAATCCTAAATCAGCACACGTGATCAGTTGGATCAGTTGCCGATCCCATCTTAGTTCTATATGAAATTGCATCCAATTATCAATTGACAACACAACAGAAATTTTGAATATAATGATGATGTCGATTCGCAAGAACATTTTAATCTTTAATTACTTACAAACATGCTTATTAAAAAATTATTTTCAGTGGCAGCTGGAGCACTTCTAGCTTGCTCTATAGTATCAGCAGAAGAATCTGACGTTATTTCTTTAACAAAAGACACTTTTAAAACAATTGTTGACCCAGAAAAACTTATCCTTGTTGAATTTTTTGCACCGTGGTGTGGACATTGTAAAGCTTTGGGTAGGCAAACCATTTTAAGCAAGTATAATTATAAACTTTTTTTTCTCAAACTTGTTTTTTTTATTTACTTTCAATAGCACCTGAGTATGAAAAGGCTGCCACATCTTTAAAATCTGAAAACATTAAGCTTGCAAAAGTTGATTGCACAGCCGAGTCGGACCTCTGCGCCGAACAAGATGTTAAAGGATATCCCACTCTTAAAGTTTTTAAGAATGGTAACGTATCAGAGTATAATGGTGGCAGGAAAGCTGAACTTATTATCAGTTACATGAAAAAGTAAGTATGAATTCAATGAATTTTATAGACCTTTTTTACGTCTTTGAGAGACTAATCTTATTATTATTGTTATTTAAAATAATCGTTAGACAATCTTTGCCTGCGATAACTGATGTAAATGTCGAGAATTTTGACACATTCAAAGATTCTGATGACAAAGTTGTTGTTGGTTTCTTTACTGAAAACGATCAAAAGGAATACAATACCTTTTCAGAAATTTCCGAAATATTACGTGACGATTTTATCTTTGGTGCAACTGGTCAAAAAGAAGTCATAAATAAGGCTGAAGTCAAGCCACCCTCCATTGTCCTTTACAAGAAATTTGATGAGGGCAAGGATGTGTTGGAAGGCACATTTACCAAAGATGAGCTTATTGACTTTATTAGGAAAAATTCTATACCCTTATTAGCAGAAATTGGACCTGAAAATTATGCTTCATATGTTGATTCTGGTTTGCCTCTTGCATTCATATTTTATGATAACGATGAGCAACGAACTAACCTTGGCAAAGAGATTGAATCTGTCGCCAAAGAATATAAAGGACAAGTTAACTTTGTATATATCGACGCGAATAAATTTGGTCAACATGCCGAAAATATCAATTTAAAACAAACATGGCCAGCTTTTGGTATTTCAAAACCAGATGAAAATTTGAAATATCCATTTAATCAATCCAAAGAAATCACTACCGAAGCTATTAAAGAATTCGTCGATAACTTTATTAAGGGAGAAATACCTCCAAGCATTAAATCTGAGCCAATTCCTGAGAAAAATGACGATCCTGTTTTTGTGTTGGTTGCCGACAACTTTGAAGAAGTTGTATACAATGATACTACTAAGGACGTTTTAGTTGAATTCTATGCTCCATGTAAGTATTTAAAGTTTTATATATCCATATAATATATCAAACAAAATCTTAATGAAAGAATTAATATTCAGGGTGTGGGCATTGCAAGAAACTTGCTCCTACTTATGAAAAATTGGGAGAAGCTTACAAAAATGTAAGGGATAAGATTCTTATCGCCAAGATGGATGGTACTGAAAACGACATTCCTCCTAAAGTTCCATTCAAAGTTAGTGGATTCCCAACGATCAAACTTTTCAAAGCCGGAAATAAAGAAATTGTAGATTATCAAGGAGACAGAACCTATGAAAGTTTTATTGAATTCTTGAATAAGAACGCACATAACAAAGTTGACCTTGATTCTTCTGCTCCCGATTCAACACCGTCAAAAGAACCAGCTCCAGCCGCTACTGAGAAAGATGATAAACATGATGAATTATAAAACTCATTATATATTTTTTTTCTTAAAAAAAAAAATTATATATATTTATTTGCATCTCATAAAAATTTTGTTAAAATAATATTATTAGTTCATTATAAAAATTTTAAATAAAATGATCGCATCGTTATAATTTGTTGACACAAAGTTTGCCACGTAGAACCTTTCCATATTAAGTTTGAGTTAAATACGTTAGTTGATAAAGTTAAAATATAAAAGTATCACAATTGTTGTACAATGATTGAGTGTTGCTCAATCGTGTACACCCCTGCATGGATTTTTTTTCGTATAGATTATCATATACTGTTTTTTTTACTCTTGAGCTATCACAAATCATAAGTCATAACCCCTATTCAAGTTTCAGGTGATATAAACAAGTACTTTTTATTGGATGAATTAGATTGTCAACTGATTTTCTATTATGCAGATTTGTGGAACAAGTGAAAAAGTTCGCACGACCCACTACTTTAGGCAATCTTGGTGACATTAAAGTCTGACGGTAATTTGACGTTTGTTATAGGTGCATGTGTTATTTTACTTTTTTTTTCACTTTTTTTTTCATTAAGTATTTCAAAGGTTTTACAACCGACCTTTTTTTTTTCGGTCCCACTCCTTTTCTTACTGCATTTTTTTTTTATCCTTCTTGTCTTAAAAAATAAAAAAATTTTAAATCTTTAAAAAAATAATGGACCAAGAAACTAATGATACTCATAGTGTTGATAATGAATTTAAATCAGCAACCGAAGTTCTTGATGATTACATTGATTGTTAGTTTTTACTATTTTCTTAAAAAAAAAAAAATTTTTTTTTTTCAAACTGATCAACTAACGGAAAATAAAACTTTATTCGTTTTGATAATCTCTTATTTTATTCCTTCTAATAAAAGCTATTTACAATTTGGGTTCCGAAGTAGTTCAAAACTTGACTGAGTTACAAAATCTAGACGAGCAGTTAGAAAGTATGTTTTTTTTTACTTTTAATTCGTGTTTTTTTGAAAAATATATTATTACATATATTTCACTAAAACTTTACAAACATATTTTAATATATACTTGTTTTTAATTAATAACCAACAATTGTAGAATTACGTGCAATTTACAAGGTATGTCAAGAGAAATACTTCGAAGTATTAGAGGAATCTGATCAAAGTGACGAAGAAGAAAAAATTGCCAGCTACTGGAAAGATAAAACAGAGGTAAAGTTTTATTTTTCATACAAAATTACGTTTGAAAGAAATAAAATAGATATTTTTGAGAAGGAAAATTTCCGCAGTCTGCATCTTTTATAATGCCTTATTTGACACGTGGCATATAGTGGCACGGTTCGTGATAATGTGGCTTAAAAATAAATATTGTAACCTTGATATGGCTAATTTTACATCTCCCTCTATTTTATCACAATATGATTTACAGAAAGCCTATGATGACGCCTTGCACATACAGGACGAAAAAATTGCAGTTGCAGATAAGCTGTATAGCCTAGTAAGTTATAAATTTCCAAAATTAATGTATTTTATCATGTTAATTTTTATTATATTGTTATATAACGCAGATCTCTAGACACCTTGAAAGACTAGACGACGAATTGGCCCGTAACAATATAAATTTGGAAAGTGAGTATATGATTTGATTTATATTATATATTATGTGTATTGTTGGCTAACAAATTTTTTAATTGACCCTATTGTAAATTTAATAGAGTAAGTAAATTTTGTTTATCGAATTTTTAGTTTCATTTGTCGATTTCAAAACTGTCAACTAATAATTTTTTTTTAACAGTGATGATATTAGTGATATGGAATTTGATCCAAACGAAACTTTATATTGTTTTTGTAGACGGGTAAGTTATTATCTCAACTAATTCATCGTGCTGGGTAATAATATAATAACTTTAAATTACACAAAACAGCCAGAATTTGGTAATATGATCCAATGCGATCATCCTAGAGTAAGTATTCAATTATTTATAAGTTTAGTTGTATTTATTTAAGATGAATTACAACTTACAATCAGTTTTTTGTTTTCGTTCAATTAGTGTGAGAATGCATGGTATCACTGGGACTGTGTAGGCCTTACACAACAACCATCAGGGCAGTGGTTTTGTCCTGATTGTGAGTTCAGACCTTATGAATCTAATCCTCTTGATAATTTAATGCATGCTATTGAGAGCTTTGCCATGTATTCATATCCTGGCCAAGGTCTTGATGATTTCACACTTAGTAACCCACAATTTCACTGGTACGTTTTAAAAATTTTTGTTGTGTTCTATAACCTATCTTCGCTTGTAATCAATAATTTCTAATTCTTAGAAAAATGAACTGTTCGAATTTCTTGATTGATTGTAAGGATTATTTTCTTTTTTTCTTTATATTTACTTACGTTTATAAACATGTTACTGCAACATGCTGATTATAATGCACAATGAAATTATATTTGGTTTCACGGTGGCAAGGATTAATTTATTCCGCAATTAAATCAAAGAAAAAATAAAATAATGGAATATATTCTTTTAGCTTAGTATTTTTTAAATTAAAAAGAATTGTAGTTAATATACATATAAAATAGGAAAGGAAAAAAAGAAAAATGTAATATAGAATCTCTGTTTACCTAAATTTTTTTTTTTTTTAAAAAAAAAAATAATAATAATAAATCACTATTTCATAGGTGTTTAAATTTATAAAGTTATGTAATTATTGTAATGTATTACAGAAATATTGTCCGGACATTTTGAATAAATTACACTTTATTAACATAAACTTTTTATTTATTTAGATCCTTATAAGAATCATAATTTGACAATATTATAATAACAAGATATAATAATCAAGATTCAATTAGATTACAAGTTTTTCAAATTGAGTAAACCTAATTCTAATTCAATCAAATTTGATTAATAATAAATTTGCAAATTTCAATATAGTAAAAAATGTCTCTATTTAAAACAAAATAGTATTTTTTTTTTTTGCTTTAAAAGGCTAAAATTATTATATTAGATTATTTTTATTATTCAAATTTAAATTAATAACTAAAAAAAAAATAAAACTATTAATATATTCAAACATATTATAAAATCAAATTTGCATTAATATAAATACATCAGTAATATATATTATATTTTATATAATTTAATATTTATTAAAATAGTATAATCATTAGTTTTTTAAATAATATATAAAAATAATCATATAATACAGTACTTCTGAAGATTACCTTCTAAATTGTCTATTTTCTGTTTCAATTTGACTACTATTAATCATTTTCTATATAATTCATTCTAAAGTTACATTTTCAGTTTTCAACTTATTGTATTGTTTCATATATTAATTTAAAATGATGATGATGAGGTTATGGTGATTTTAAGTTGAGATGATAATGATAAGGTTATGGTAATTTTAGGTTAAGATAATGATGATAAAGTTGTGATTACTTTAGGTTAAGATGATGTTAACAAATTTCTTAGTGATTTTGGAATTTGGGTAGCATCTATACTGCTAGCATAAAAAGTCTAAAGAATTCTGAAATTTATGGTCTATTGAATATTAAAATTAAATGATATAGGTTGTGATGATATTAATGAAGATGTTGATAAAGATGGATTATTTTATAATGTATTGGGATTGGATGACGTAAGTTTGGATGACATTGATAAAAATATTAATAAGAATGGATTATTTCATAATATATTAGAATGGAATGATATTTCATGATAGTTGGGATAATAAAAATTTTCTGCAAAATATTTTTATTTTTAAAATTTATTTTCAAAATATTTTTTTTTTTTTAAAAAAAAAAGAGAATATTTATTTATATGAAACAAAAGAATTTGTCCTTCTTTTATATTTTTTTTTTTTGCTATAAATTGTATTGTTTATTATACTATTTATTATATATACAACTTAAGACTTACACTATACAACTTAATGAAAAATTAATTAACCTTTTTAAATACAAAAATAAAAAATTAATTCCAATGTCTCAAACTCTATATATAAGAAAAAAGATTATTGTTAAGATTGTAGCTCAACTTCATAACTAGAATATTAAAACTTATCAAAATAAAGCATTACCTCTTCATAAAATAACTTTATTTTAATATTAGGAGATAAAGAACAATTTGAGCACCAGATATCACTTTTATTTCAAAATAAACAAACTGCAATTTGAGCGTATTATAAAATTGAACCTTTCAAAATTAATCTTTTATCCTAATATTTATTGTTGAGATTGATTATATTGAAAATAAATCAAATTTTTAAGCATTTGATAATAGATTTAAAAATGAACTCTTTACATCAAGTACATCTATAGAATTAGAATTTTTGATTAGCATTAGCAAAAATAATAATAGCATACATACATATTGATAAAAAATATCTATTTATAAATGTGATACAAAAATTAAACTATATATCATTATGTATATGGATAAAAAAATATGGATATCAGAGTTAGCGACTTCCAAGTTTCATCTTAATGTTGATATGATTAAAAAAACTATTTCACAAGTATATATTATAACTATTTATTATTAATATTTAATAATTTTATTTTAGATTTTATTATTTATTTATTTCATAAAATGATTACAGCATAATTTAGGTTCATTAGATGATAATATTACTAATTTTCCTTATAATGAACCTGAATGTATAGTAACTTTTGCTAATTATCACACTTTCTTAAAACATTACCAAAAAAAATATATACTTAAATAATATACAGTATACAGTAAGAAGTTACTGTTATGTAATTGTTAATTAATTATTTATTTATCTTTAAAATCTGTTATGTCAATTATTTTATTATTAATTCACTTCCAGTTTTTTTGTCACATATTATCAAGATCTTTCTTATTCAAATATATCTTTTAAAAGAAAAAACTTTATACTTTTAAATATAAAGAAGTTATTAATGCATAAAAATGTGAAATAAGTGAAAAAAAGATTAATGAAACCTTAAACCACTTTTAAAGTACTATACATAATGTTATTTTTTTACATACAAGAATTATAAATATAAAACTCTTTCTTTCAGAACTGAAAGATCACAAATAATAATTAAGAGAGATGATTACCATTTAATAAGAATTCTCAAAGAAAATAAAAAAAACCAAATATATAGGAATTACATAAAAAATTTGTCAATTCTATTTTAATAAATATTTGTAAAAATATTTTTATAAATAAGATTTCTATAGTTGAGTTGGTATAAAAAAAATCTTTTATAAGTGAAAAAAATAAGCAAAAAAGACTTATTTAAATAAGAAAAAGAAAAAAGTGAGTAGATGAATGGAAAAATATTATTTGAAATAATAAAGTTAAGTTTAAGATATTTAGGAAAAATGGTAAAAAGTGGGTATAAAGATGGCCTCACAAAAAATATGATGTAAAGTGCTTAATTTTTATAATAAAATCAGATCAGTAAATAAGAATGAGTCTGTAAATAGGCAATTAAGGAATAATTATGATTTATGATATTGTGAATAATTGCAGAAATTAAGGTCTGATTTTGCAATTTTAGCCAAAATTAATATAATTTTGGTTAAAATTATTTATTATAAATTTTATTAAAGCATAATTTTGCTACTATTAATGCTAGAATGATAATTTTACTACTATTTAAATCCTCCCATTAAGATAAATTGAATGGTATAAAGTTTATTGAAATCCAATTATTAAATGATATTTCATCATTAATAATTATTAAATGTTTGTCTAGTTTTATTTCTGATAATATTGATGATAGAAAAATAAATTTTATACTATTTAAATTCTCTCATAGAAATGAATCAAATAATATAAATTTTATCAAAATCCAATTATTGAATTATGTTTTATTTTCAAAAATTATTAAATATTTATGTAGTTATATCTCTATCAATATTGATGCTAAAAAAATGATATTTAACTCAATGAAAAAATTTGAATGGTATAAATTTTAATAAAATCTAATTATTAAATTTTAAGTAATTTGTGATTTTATATTTTATATAAATCATATAATTAGAATTGCAGAATTGCAGATTACTATGTGCAATTCAATTTAAAATTATGCAATATTATAAATTTGGAAAAATAATTGCAATATCATCTTTATCAATAAGAAATAATAGTGTGGAAATGCTTTACCAAGTATAATCTTGGTCTATTAATAAAATTAGAAGAGAGAATTATAGTTATAATGTATATTAATGTATTACAAAATTATTTATTACTATTTATAAATGATTTAAATGATCAGAAAAATTATTTTTTTCAAGAGGATAATGCTCTTATATGTACTGTAAAAGTTGAAAAAAAAATGAATTAATAGTATTTTCTAGTCTGCACAGAGTTCAGATCTCAATCCAATAAAAAATTTATGAGATGAATTAAAAAGGCAAGTACATGCACATACTTTATTACCAAAAAACTGAAAAAATTTATAAAAAATACTTCAAAAGAAATGGGCAGATATTGATATTAATAAATACCAAAATCTTATTGATAGCATATCTTGTTAAGTTACTGCTATTATAAAAAGTAAAGTTATCTAATAAAGTATTAATAAAAAGTTAAAAACTTTACCATTCAAATAAAAAATTTTTATTAATTTGGTATTATAGTGATTGAGTAATTTGAATTTAAAAATTCACATTAAAATTGATCAATATTATATAACCAGTGACTTATTTATTTTTTTTTTTTTTTAAATAAGTTAAACATATTTATTGTATATAATGTCAAAAGACGAATACATGCTATAAATTACATATACATTCTCTAGTAAAAAAAATGTAACTTGTCATGCAAGATTATCAGTTTATAAAGGTGAAAATTGGAAACAAATTTTCCTTAGCATAGGTGGCCCTTATGCTTTACCTCAAAATAACCAGTGACTTATTACTAGACACTGTACAGTAATTTGATTATATAATATTTATCTTGTAAAATAATTTTAATTGATTTGAACTTAATATAATATAATATTATTATAAAAATAAAAAAATTCAAATATATAGTATATATGCATATTACAGAAAAATAAAAATAGATAATTATATAATAAAAAAATAAAAATGGTATTAAAACATATTAATTTGTCTACATCAGATTTTGTTCTTCTCAAAAATAAATTCCTTCTTTTTTCTCATATAGTTTGAAAAAAAGAAATACATTTTTAGAGTTTTAGAAAAATATTAACTATTATACCTAAGATCTTTGATTTAAAGAAGTTATTATTAAGCCTGGTCTCAAAACTGAAATATTTCAGATTTGCCAAAATTCTGAAACTGAAATCTGAAATATTTTTGAAATCTGAAATTCCAAAATCTGAAATTCATGCCAAAATTTAAAATTGATGCCAAAATGCTAAATTAAAATTAGCCAATTAAAATTAAGTAATTAAATATATAAATAGTTTCATTTATATTGTACAAAATATACAATTTATCAATTTTTTTTTTTTTATCTTATTATGATTAGATAAAATTCTAAAAGTAAAAGCGGTCACAAATAGGATAAAGTCTGAAAACATTTTGTGCAAGTTTCATTAAAGTTTCCAGGCCATTTTTCTAGAAAATGCAAGTTATGCTATAAAAAATAGCCATGCGCATATATAAATATGTTATAATCTCATCTTGCTAATAAGTATGCTAACTGTTCTGAAGATATTCAAAACTACTGGCTTGGATATTTTACTGCAAAAGACTCCTTGGAAGATAAAACAGCTTCTATCACCTCATAAGAATCAAGTCAATCAATAATTTTTAATAAGAAAAGGAGAAGTTCTAATGGTATAATTAATTATATTAATTATTAATTGTATGATTGTATCTATGTTTTAACTTTTAAGTTAATTATTTTTTTTAATTATTTTATTAAGTTCAATCTGAGATTGAAGATTATTATGAGAATTGAGAATTACTACCAAACAAAGTAACAATTATTGATCAAGCACTTATTCAAGCTTTTATTTGTTATGGAATACTATTTGCTATAATCAATAATTCATTTTTTCATGAATTGTTATATCAATTACATTCAAATTATTGTCCTTCTTCATGAAAGGTACTTTCAGAGTTTCTTATTAATCAAGAAACTTCATGAATTAATCAAGCTATTAATAAAGAATTAGAGCATTTTAAAAACTTAATGCTTGGTAATTATTTTAACTTTTTATTATATAAATCCACTAGTATTATAATAATAAATTTATTATTATTTATTAGCCTTGAATGGCTGTTTATCTCATCATATTGGAGAATTCCTTACGTCTGAAATAAAAAAGATTATAGAAAAGATTGGGGTAAAAAAATTTAGTTCAGTTATCACTGATAATGCATTGAATATTTGATTAGCTTGAAAAATTATTTCTAAGGAGTATCTCTCGATATTAAATTTGAAATATATTGCTCATTTTATAAATCTAATCATGAAATCAATCTTAGGTAATATTTTATTAATTTTTCTTTTAATTAGTTAATTCATGATTCACAATAAAAGAATTCATCATATTAAATAATATATTAATTTAGGGCGTTAGGTTTTGGCGACCCCTATAATTCCGGCCAAAATTAGGTGATCAGCAAAAAATTATCCTTTTTTAGAATTTTGTGTAATGCAAAACTTTGTTTTGAGAGAAATAAAATTGCATTTTTTTGGGTTGTATAACATTATATTGATTCCAAATAAGGAAATTCTGGCTGGCATTATAAAATTTGCTAAAATTAGTAGTGTGACGAATAACATGTGACAAATAGGCTTTTTCATGCTGAAAAAATTCTAAGTCTCTAGAATAAATAGTAAAAATGAAAAATTAGGAATGTGACATGAAGATGACAAATTATTTGTATATGAAGTCACGTGACAGGTGTTGCCATGGCGATCGGGTCGCCAATTCCTTTTTTTCTTAATTTTAATAGATTACAAAACAGCTTCTAAAATTTTAGTTGCTTGTAATAGTGTTACCAATTATTTTAAAACATTACCTATTTGTAACAATTTATTAACTGAATCTGTAAAGATTCTAAAAATTGAAGGTGGTGAATTGAAAACTTTTATTAAAACAAGATGGATATTCATGTATGAGACAACTTATTCAATTGTTAGAATGAGATAGGCTCTTAATGAAGTAATATTTATTATATTTTTAATTTATTTAAGATATATATTTAACTAAGTATTAACTTTATTATTTAGGTAATAACTAGTAATTATTCTGAGAAAATTACTAATTCTAATGTTAAAAAAATTTTTAAAAGAACTGATTTTTATGATAAAGTTAATACTTTAGCTAAACTACTCTGACCTATCAAAAATGCAATATTAATACTTGAAAGAAACTAAACTAATTTGGCTGATACATTTATCCAAATAATTCATTTGGCTCACAAAATCAAAAATTTTAATTCAAGTAATTTAGTATCATTTCAGAAATACGCAATACAGGCATTTAACAAAAGATGGGAGGAATTCAATGTTTCTTTATATCTGTTAGCTTACTTTTTACATCCAAGATTTTGAGGTATATAAAAAATATATATATATATTTTTTTTATTTATGTAATAATAAATAATAGCTAATAATGATAATTATTTTCATAGTACAAGGGTTATAAAATAGAAAATATTCTTTAATTGCTTCAGCTGCTGGTAATATTTGAAAAAAATAGGAAATAACCAAAAATTATGCAAGAAGCTTCTTTCTCAAATGCGTAAATATAAATTTAGACTAAAATCTTATAATGAAGTAATTAGAGATTCAGATAAAACTTCTATATTATGGTAGCTTGCCATTGATGATACTAGTAATTATTTGCAAAAACTTGCTCTTTATGTTTTATCCGTTATATTTTATAACGCTAGTTGCGAGAGAGTATTCTCAATTCTCAGATAGTTTTATGGTAAAAGAAGACTTAGTTTATACTGTAAATATCAAAAGTTAAATCTATGGCTAAAATTTGATCATATTATATTTTAAAAGCAAATGATGAATTAAAATATATGAGTTCAAAATATTCTAAAGATGAATTAAAAGTTATGGTTGATGAATCTTTGGATAACTTTGAGGAGGATTTTGAGAATAATGAACCTGAAAGAATATTAGTAGAGCCTGATGAAATTCTAAATTACACAGTATTAGTATTAATATTAGAGGAGATATTTGATATAAATGAAGTTCCATTTATTAGAGATCTGAAAGATAGTAAAGAAGAAGATGATGATGATGATATTAATAATAATGATGATAATAATAATAATAATGTTCCTGAAGAAGAACCAGTAAAGGATTATGATGTCTCAGAACTTGCATCAAGATTTCTTGATTAATTAGTATATCATAAATTTTTAAATTGTCTATTATTCCTAAATTAGTATATTATACTAAATGTCATAACTAGGGTAATAATCAAAATTTTCAATTCATTTTCAATTCGTTTTTAAAATATTCAAATTTTTATTAGTAATTAATATAAAAATTATTAATTTTTGTCAATCCAAACTCAATCCAATTTTAATCCAATAATTTGTCACATATAAGGTTGCTTGTCAAAACTAGTAGGTTTTGGCAGAATGGTATACACGAAACTGCTAAAACTAGTTTCGTGAAATTATCAAGAAATGCCAAAACTGTGAAACTTATCAAAATCACAAAACTGCCAAAACTTGTCAAAACTGTTTCAGCGTTTTAGCAATACTTTTTATATGATTTAATTAGAGTTTCGGCATTTAAACTAATTTATAAAGCATTGGGCTTTTGATTATAAGTATATTCGTAGAATATAGTAAATGCAGAATAATTGCTTTGTATTANCATAATATTTAGTAAATAATTTCNTTTTTTTATTGTCAAAATTAAAATAATGTAATAATGATAATTGATAAATAACAAAATATAATTATAATATAATAAAAATTTTAATGTCTATAATATTTTCTACGTTGGGATTTATCTCTCCTTCTAACTCTTCTTCTACCATCTCTACCTCTTGATTGATTCTAAGAAGGAGATCTCCTTTCCCTTCTTTCTCTTTTCAGAGATCGTAACCTGTACTGATATTCATATCGACAGCGATCATGTACAGCATTTTGACGTCTGTACTNCCGTCTAAACAAATCTAAAATCCAATAAAAAATGTAAATAAATGGCCTAAATAAAATTTAATGATGCTTAATAATAATTACCAGTCTGCAGCCAAAATTCATCATTCATATTGCTGAAACATGCTCGATCAAAACTATTGGGACTTGTAAGAGGAAATTCTTTCTCGTTATCATTTGTTATTCTTATGAGGTTTTTATAAACTCTTTTGAGGGCGTTCCATTTTGTATGGCATTGTTTGGGTGTCATTACAAAGCCAGTTGCAGTGAACACCCTGTTTGCTACTAATGTCCAGGCATTAGTGTGATGCCGATTTGCAATTCTTTCAAATTGCTGGTGTAAGTTTCTCCTTTCTGCAATTAATTATTTAGCAGTATTTATTATCTAGCTATTGAAATGGTACTGGTGCCAGTAAATTATAAGGTACTATTGCTGTCATTTATTTATCTTATAAATTTGATTTGAAAATTAAAATATGATTTGGTTTTTAGTTGCAAAAAAATATTTTGTATTTATATTTTTGAGAACATCATAATTTTAAAATTCGTTTTAATATTTAATACATGAACTGATAAACATAATAACATTCTACATAATTAAAGTATTTGTAATTTAA